>JALIZH010032853.1:0-21102 GCA_030522465.1 Rhipicephalus appendiculatus | reverse complement strand
ATGATATCAAGAAAAATATTTCCGCGGTATTTCTGAGGTACGATATTTCTGAGGTACGATCGGGGCAATTTCGCAGGGGGATTGTTCGCATGCATTTATCGGTCAAGGTATTATGCAAATTTACAAAAACACGCGGTCACTGGAAGCTAGAATGACCTCTTAGGAAAACCAGAGAAAGAGGAAATTATGTGGCATTTTGATTGGTAAGTTCTATCTATCAGAAGAAGAGGAAAATTTAGAAGCTATCATAAAAAATTGACTGAAATTCAATGCCATTGTAACACTACTTCCGCCCTTCAAAAACATGGTAAAAAATTTTCCTCGAGACTACGAAGACTTAAGTAAGAAATGAGTGACTTAGCGCTGCGCTAATTGCGACGGGTGATGGGGGAGAAATTTTTTTTCTGCAGACGGAAAAGTGGTACCTATGTGTCCCATTATCGCACAAAGGGTTAAAGCGTGCTTTTTACGGTCCTTTGTGCCATCTCGCGGGAAATAGGCAACAAGTCTCTGCCACGCTGCAGCATCTCCGAGATCTGTGAACTATGACGCGAAAGCGCCGTGGCGAGAAAATACCGATGGCTGAAAAATAAAAATCGGGGTTCAACTCTCATTCAGAGCCAGGTATTCTGCATGTAAGTCCAGTATTCTACCACAAAGCCCCGCCAGCGCTTGTAACTGCCTCGAAAAAAAAAAAAAATCTCTGCAGGCGTCATCTGGAGAAAGTATTGACGTTAACAGATTTGATATTGTTCGGTAGAAGCTTAGAATTCCGAGTTGCAGATTGGGATTCTGAGAAGGATTTAAAGGCGAACAAAAGTGTCCACATCTTTGAAAAAATATGCGAAGACAGGTGTGTTCGCTTGAGGGATTGAAATAATCAATTGAATTCCACACATATGAGCTTTCTCGTTGCGGCCTATATGTCTTCCACGAGTGCGTCCAGGCTGTCGTCTTCTTGTGTTACGACAGTGTAACGAGGTGGCGCTTGGGATATTACGAAGGCAGCTTAATTTCTAATTCATAATTCCTAGAACGCTAAACCTCAGCTAATGTTTTTCTTTCTCCTAAAATCTATCGACGCAGTATACTGGGAAGCAACGTCTAGGCTTATGATGGTTTGATTACTTATCCGCGGTCGTTTACTGTAAAGAAGTTTCATGTTCCTCATTCGGCGCAAAAAAAAAAAATTGTGCTTTTACGGTGCATGCGCAGTGCCAAACTTCCAGGCTTCCTCTAAAAATGCCACAAACCCACACAAACGAATCGCATCGATGACTTCGAAGGTAGATTCCTAACGTTACTTGTATGACCGAGAAAGCGGTGCTCTGAATGTATTTCTGCATGCGTTAGTCAGTCCAACGCCTCCTCTATTTTATTCAATGCCAGTGCAAACGCTCGCCCCTCAATGGGAGCCGCCGGTCCGCCTTAGTTCAGGGAGTGGTCGTGATGCGACGCCACATGTTGGGTAGGGCTGCTAGCATCACACGTGCGTCCGAGCGCTTTCGCACGGAGATGCGATAGACGCGTTTTCCCTCTCCAATATCATGCGTCTGTCCGATTTGTTCCTTCGTGCTCCTCCTTTGTAGCTCGAAGCAATGCCGCCGCCGCCTCACAGCGCTCGTGAGGCACCTCTTAAAGGCAGCGCATGCACTGCAGCGTCGCAGTGCCGCGTCCCCATTGGTTGCCCGCATAGCGCCACGGACGGAGGCGCGCTATCTCAAAACACCGTGTCTCTTACAGAGCCAGCGTGACAGCCAACACAGTGAACACGAGGGATGCAACACGCCGCCCCACGGATCTGCACACAACTGAACAAAAAATTACTTCATATAATTTCCGTCGTGAGGCACTGCATCACGGGTGCTCTCCCCATGAACGCAAAGTACACGCGAAGGCTAGGCGATGGGTGAGAGTAGGAAAGGGCGAGAGGAGAGGGTGGTGAACGGCTGGAACGGGCGCATTTGGCTGGCATTGATAAAATAGAGGAGGCGTTGGTCTGTCTTATATGTTAGCGAAGTCATAAGCCTAACTCATGACCGACATTTTTTTTTTCAATGTGTGAAATTTCCTCTACTCAAACAGCATTAAATGGCCGACTAGGCATTCTGCAAATATGTTAACGGGCTGTTATTTAAGATACAATTTTTAAAACCAAGCGTCTAGATTGAATCAAATAAACGGAAATTCGATGAATTTCCAAATAACATGCAAATTTCACATTACTCTACAATGTTTATTTTGGGAAGAAATGGGTAAGTATTTATACTTTAGTGTAAACACATGCAGTCAAAAAATTGAAGGACACTTTGTACATTCCAAAGTGTGTTCGGCGAAAGCATGTGGCCATTCCACTGACGGAAAGACGGACGGACAGACGGACATCCGGACGGACATCCGGACGCACGGAAGGACGGACATCCGGACGGACGGACGGACAGACGGACATCCGGACGGACGGACGGACGGACGGACATCCGCACGGACGGACATCCGGACGGACGGACGGACATCCGGACGGACGGACAGACGGACATCCGGACGCACGGACGGACGGACATCCGGACATCCGGACGGACGGACGGACAGACGGACATCCGGACGGACGGACGGACAGACGGACATCCGGACGGACATCCGCACGGACGGACATCCGGACGGACGGACATCCGAACGGACAGACGGACATCCGGACGGACGGACGGACGGACGGACAGACGGACATCCGGACGGACGGACGGACGGACGGACGAACATCCGGACGGACGAACATCCGGACGGACGGACGGACAGACGGACATCCGGACGGACGGACGGACATCCGGATGGACGGACGGACAGACGGACATCCGGACGCACGGACGGACGGACATCCGGACGGACGGACGGACGGACGGACAGACGGACATCCGGACGGACGGACATCCGGACGGACGGACGGACAGACGGACATCCGGAAGGACGGATGGACAGACGGACATCCGGAAGGACGGACGGACATCCGGACGGACATCCGGACGGGCAGACGGACATCCGGACGGACATCCGGACGGACGGACGGACGGACATCCAAACGGACGGACATCCGGACAGACGGACGGACGGACGGACGGACGGACATCCAAACGGACGGACGGACGGACGGACAGACGGACGTCCGGACGGACGGACAGACGGACATCCGGACGGACATCCGGACGGACAGACGGACATCCGGACGGACATCCAAACGGACGGACGGACGGATATCCGGACAGACGGACATCCGGACGGACGGACGGACGGACGGACGGACGGACGGACGGACGGACGGACGGACGGACATCCGGATGGACGGACGGACAGACGGACATCCGGACGGACATCGGGACGGACGGACGGACAGACGGACATCCGGACGGACGGACGGACATCTAAACGGACGGACGGACGGACGGACATCCAAACGGACGGACGGACGGACGGACACCGGACGCCGGACGGACACCGGACGGACGTGAGCATGAGACATTAAAGGCTTTCGCCTTAATAATGGTCAACTTACCACACAGAGCGTACCGTTGGGCACCAGTATAGGTCCTGGCGCCACTAGACACGATGCGTTGCACCCAATTGAAACCTGAGAATGAATATCGACAATTAAAGAGAGATAGCACAAACTCGTTTTCAGATAATAGCTGAAATTGCTGTCCACTATCCATATCGTCACAGTGTCGTGACGTCGACGAAGACAGCAGTCGGCGTGTCCAAAATGAAGCTATCTATTTGGCAAAACCTGTAGCAGGGAAACGGAAACTCAAACTACAGCAAGTAATGCACGCTGTGCACTGATATCGGCCAATGCCTCCTAGAAAAATAATTCAGGCCTGCTCACTACTCCGGGAATGGCCTCTGACGTCACTCAGATTTGACCCTCGCCTCCTGCCGAGTAGACGTGCGCATGCATGCTCCTGCCGTTCGAGAGAGCAGGATTGCTAAGCCTGAAGAAGCCTGTCGTGGTGTGCTGGTGTTTCTTTTGGCGGCTGCATGAAGATGACCGTGTTTTTCTGCGTCTGTGAAGTCTGCGTCGTGATATGATGTGCTTCGTTCGCTGAATGTTAGTGTACAACTGCAAGCTCTCCCACTGGGGCCGTGCTTCGGGCCCAACTATCGTCTCTATTGACAAGGTACCGGAGGTCCAAGTGTTTTCATTCCCCAAGGACGACCAAAAGCGAAATGAGAGCGTGCCGTACACCGGGATACCATCGATATGCGTTCTGTGCGTAATTCGAAGGTATGTTTTTGATTTGTTTTAAAAGCACCACCTCTAACATGTTCGGTTCTTTCTGTAAAATGCTGTCGTGTGCGCTTCTGACTTGTTTGCGTAAGCTTTGACGTTATAAACTTTTAGCTGAGCGTCACTGACGCTCACCCCCGCGATAACTTAGCGTCCCCAGATAGTGATAGGAACTGCATAGATTTCGCATTTTTGACGATCGCGTTTGCCGAGACGTGGTCTCCTTGGCTGAAAAACGACGGCGACACGAAATAGACGCACCTTCACGCTCCACTGAACCGATTTCACAAGCGGAGCGAGAGATGCGTTTTACGTTTTGTTGCTGGCACCCCGAACACATCAAAAGGAAGCAATAAACGCGGGTCCCAATATATTCTCAGAACAGGCGTTTTTCCTTCAGGGTCGGTAACCATTTTGCTAGTTGCGCATAGCACCACGGGCTTATTGTAACACCTCCGATTACCTTGTTTAGAAAAGGGAAGGAGGGCTGGTGCGTGGCCGGCGTGCATCGGTTATGTACTAGGCAGTATTTCTTGGCGCTGCTCCGACCATTTTTTTGCGGTATTATAATTTTGCGTCAGTCTCGTCAGCACTTTCGGCTAATTTATTTCCTTGAAATATGTACCGCTGCTCCTCAGCCGAATTTGGATGCCTGTAGACAGACAGACAGACATACAGACAGAGACAGACAGACAGACAGACAGACAGACAGACAGACAGACAGACAGACAGACAGACAGACAGACAGACAATGAACTTTAAGTGATCCTGGGGAGTTACTGACAGGACCTCCTAACGGGGGACACCTCAAAGATTTCCCTGTTTTGTACCTTAGTCAATAAGGGGCATGTGGAGCAGAAAGCCTGTGATAAATCACTTTCTTGAATGGTTTTCAGATGTGTGAGCTCCATTTCAAGCCGGAATACTTAAGGACGACTACAAAGTAAAGCGATCCAAGAACCGGCATGACAGTGCAAAAGCGCTCACTCAGCAGAGAGACTACAGAAGCTTAGCAAATGAATAGGAACAGGTTCTGTGCATCTTCTGGATAGCGTGTGCATGTGCGTGTGTGTGTGTGTGTGTGTGTGTGTGTTTGTATGTGTAAATAAAGAATGAAGATTGAAAAAAAATTTACCTTATTCATTTCGTCACCTTGTTGGGCCATAAAAATTTGCGCTTTCAAATCGATCACACGTTCGATAGCGTACGATCTTTTATTTTTAAGTGGAATAACAAATAGCTTACAGCTAAATCACCCAAAAAAATTTAAAGCGTAATCATACATTCCTAAACCAGCGCCGATCCCGACGCAAAAGGCAAAATTAAGCTGTTGCACATGCAAATCTCGCAGCGAACGTTTAATCTTTTCACAGAAGACGGTGGTGGCAATGGCTTCATAGCCTCCCGTGTGCGCTCGCTCGGTCAAAGCGCGTGACGTCTAGGCGGCAGTGAGCAGGCCTGAAATCAAGGAGGCATTGATATCGGCGAACATAGCGCCGGCCATCGATAAACTGATCGTCACTGGAACACGCCGTCTTTTATACATCATACAGCGAACTTTCCAACGTGATCGCTGGGGCTCGCGCGAACTCTGGAATAAACTTCACTTTTCGTATTCTGCGCGTAAACTTAACAAAATAATCTCAAACAACCACGAAGCGTCCTGAACATTGCGACGCGGCCTGCGCCGAGTGTTGCTAACAGTTTTTGCGCGGTAAAGCCGAATACATAAAAAATGAAACAAGAAACGCGCATGGCAATATTATGTATAGAGAAGGACTGAAGCAAAATGACGTACGAACTCCACAAAAAAATTCGTAATACATATAATACCCCTGTCACAGGAGAGGTTCTAATGTCATTTGCACCTAATGACATTTGCGTTTAATTACATTAGTTGGCTGCCACACGGGGAAGTATAATGTCATTAAAAGAAAATGACTTCAGGAAACGAATGAGTTAGCTGAACTCATTCGAATGGGTTTTCGCCATGCTTTCGTCGCGAAAAATACTCTCGCTGGAGGGGGTTCACGAATAAATTATACATTAAAGCGTTAATAAATCATAACAAGTATTAATCTGTTCTTATTTTCAAGTATTGTGTGATTTTTTTTTTTCGAACAACTCAACTCAGTCGGTATAAATTGTTTCCACAGGCTCGTTCCCAGCGACATTGTCCAGAACGGGGCCGGCCATGCGCTCGGTGTTTACGGCAGCTGTCGGAGCTGTCAGTGCGTAGCCTGTATACCATGTTGCCTCGTAGTACCAATGCGCCTTCCACGAAAGGAGAAATACGCCGCGACAACGCTTCTGACCCGGCCGGCGGGAGAAATTACAGCGGCTTCCTCGCACTCCGCCATGTCGGCCATTTTGCACGTTGACCGAAACATTGGTTGCCGTTTTGCCTCGACTTCGTATGTACGAGCTTTTCTTGGATATTTAGAAAACCGCATATTAACATATCAGATCAGAATCGATGCTAACTTGTTAAAACAAGTTTTTACAACACTCAATATACAAAATACATTTCTTTTAAACACGCTGTGACTTTTTTTTGTTCATTCCCACCTTCGCTGCATCGCCATTGCCATCATCTGAAAATGACATTATATCTTGCCGTGTAGCAGGAAACGGAAGATAATGTCATTCGATGTGTCGAATGTCATTAGATAGAAATGGCATTAAACCCTCTCGTGTGACAGGGGTATAAAGTGCAAAATTATTTGTCCGAGTATACCCGGAACATAGGGCTGCCACAAAGCCTGAGTACAGATGGCGTTTAGTGCAGAAATTTTTACTAGACTGATTGGTTCACTCCTAGCTATATATACTCCTACTTTTTTTAATGTCGCGAGGAGTCTAATTCAGCGTAGCTATAATTAGCCTTTTGTCAAACTGTTAAAGGGGTAATTTTGTATCCGTAATACAACAGAGAGGCAACAAAGTATCTTTAGGCATGCTTCACGTGCTCTCGAGAAACTTTTTTAGCCGGTAACATAAAATTTCCGGTTTGAAACACAAACGCAGACTACCCGTGTGCTGTCTGATTATTGTGCTAACATTCCGGTGAGAGGCTGAGTGCTCACAGTGCTGTGATGATAACACTCTGTCTACGCAGTCCTTAATAGGCCTCTATCTGGTCCATTTCTATTGTCCTAAGTACGTATTCAGCAGCCTTCGATTACACCTTTAGAAGTTTTTGCACACTTTCCGCCCTTCGGCAACTGCTTCAATGTCTACAACATTGAGTGCAGAAAATGATAAGTGATGCGTAATACACACTACTGTAATTTTGGAATTTTGCGCATGCTGAACGAATGGCTGGCCATGGCGCTGCGTCCACCGATCGTATTAGGCCTGAGTTGTTCGTACGTACTTTAAGATCGATATCTAGCTGCCTCAACTGCACATCGGTGAACAAGGTGAGAGCTTATATACATAGAAGTAGGGGAAAATTTGGCAATAAGTTAATATTAAAGTATCAACACTAACTACTTACGCGGCCGTAGGAACTATTTAGGGCGTCGTAAGAGCAGAAATCGCCACCTGAAACAAAGAGAGAGAGAGGGAGGGTGGTATGAGAGTGCAATAAATTTAAATATAAGCAAACAGTAGAAAACAGAATAAAAATTTACATTCTGTACAAACGGGGCATGCGCTACTGCTTTCGACCTCTCAGTCGATAATAACAGGTCAATGACTAAAGGTTGGTTGCTTTCTGGACAGACGAGAAATCATAGGTGTCAGCGAACAGTTCTGTGAAAATATTACTAGAGCCATCAAGGCTGAACAGCCCGATGATAAACTAGAAACTTTTGAAGATTATATAATTCATAACTACCCCTGACACTGAGGTGACGTCTAAAAGCACAGCACATCAGAACGTCTAAGTGACGTCATCAACATGTTGGACGTATCAGCATTGTCAAAATGCAGAAACACCATAAACCGAGGACACGTGGTAGGTCACTTTAATTAGGCAATACTGAAAAAATCAGGCGTGGACTTAGTCTTCTTTTCTTACCACGCGTGGAGTTCGTTTTCGCGCCACAGACAGCATGGGGCATTTGCCTCCCTCCTGAAAGGGCATCGATCCGACGCTCTACTACAAGAAAGCGGTGTAGTAGAAGTATGGCGCACGTAAATCTGAAGAATGGGGCTTTAAGCGCTTCATATGCGCGACTATCTGGTTTGTGCTGGCCACTTCTCGAAAGACTGCCTTGTATGACCTCGTAGCTGACGTCGCTTAGCCGTCGTACAACATTTTATGGAGAAAAATATTTCTTCAGCCCTTTTTTTTCACAATATTCTTGTCGGCGGATAAAGCTCCAGACGCACACTTTCTCACCTGGTTCATAAGTGGCGTATCGTTGTCACATATTACAACGTGTGTCGTAGTTATGTTGTTGCATGGTCTCGCTTCTTTAGCTTTAAAGGGGCCATGACACCCACTTTTCGACTATAATCTGTGTTATGTAGGTTGATCCTTGTACGTTCACAGACAAGCTGGGGAAATTTTAGCGCATTTGGTCGTGCCGTTAATTTATAATTGAATATTTTTATAAACGAGCGAGCGGCCTGAGAGTCGGGCAACACTGGCACGCTCGCTAGCCGTGACGTAACGTGTAGCTTGCTGTGCGAGCGTCTGCACGGTCTGCATTCCGTGTTCAGCTGCGCGTGGACACGAGCTATTTCTGCTTTTCTCAACTTGCCTCTGGAACTAAATGACTTCCAGTGGTTGAAACAGCAACAGAGCAACACTTGCAGTGAACACACTGACCGCGTGTGGAACGTAGCAGACGACGTCACTGCTCCTCGCAGTTAGTGACGTCACGCACGCCATGGCAAAATGGCGGTCGCCGGCGGTGGGCGGAGTTTACAGCCGACGACTTCCCCGGCTTATTTTGGACTGAAATAATCTTTTACAGTCCAGTTTTCACACGTGTACGAGCATATTTGACCCTCTACCTTTGTTTTTCGCCAAAAACCGCAAATTGTTGGGTGACCATGTCATGGCCCCTTTAAGTAAACGCTTCAGCTTTGATTGTTGTGTGGTTGCGATTACTCGGTTACATAGCACCAAGAATCGTCACAATTTCGCTGACCAGAGAAATCTAAATGGAGTTCTTCGCGTTGTTTCCTTCTGCGCTGTAGTACAGGCGAACGTAACGTAAGGTAGATTCTCATGTTATTTATGTTAAAAGGACAGGGCGTGTAAACACGTGGAGGTCCCACTTTTATAGATCACGTCTGAATACATATTCAGCATCAGGCTAATATTCTTCTGGAAGCGTTCCGTAAAGCCCTTATTTTCTAGGTGGTAAGAAGTTGTTTTTGGATGAGCGGTGCCACTGAACTTAGACACTGTCTTTAGAAGCGTAGTCGTGAAGACGGTACCTCAGGCCGTTATAAATAGCTGCGGAGGAGCCTGCTTCAGAAGTATATTTTGAAAGAATAATCGAGCTGTTTTTACTACAATGCCGATTCATAAATTCTTTGATTTTGCACAGCGTTGCATTTATCTGGTGGCAGCTGCTGCCCGCTTCCATATAATATTAGAAGTCGGAAATGGTCTAAGAAGACCCAATCCGATCTAACATTTTGTTTTAAATGCGAAGCATTTCTTTGCGTACTGTAAGCTCTTTCGTGTTTCTATCTACGTATCTATCTATCTATCTATCTATCTATCTATCTATCTATCTATCTATCTATCTATCTATCTATCTATCTATCTATCTATCTATCTATCTATCTATCTATCTATCTATCTATCTATCTATCTATCTATCTATCTATCTATCTATCTATCTATCTATCTATCTATCTATCTATCTATCTATCTATCTATCTATCTATCTATCTATCTATCTATCTATCTATCTATCTATCTATCTATCTATCTATCTATCTATCTATCTATCTATCTATCTATCTATCTATCTATCTATCTATCTATCTATCTATCTATCTATCTATCTATCTATCTATCTATCTATCTATCTATCTATCTATCTATCTATCTATCTATCTATCTATCTATCTATCTATCTATCTATCTATCTATCTATCTATCTATCTATCTATCTATCTATCTATCTATCTATCTATCTATCTATCTATATAGCCGCCTACGTCTGAGTGCTCTCGTGATCACCTCCTTGGGGTAGACCAAAATTTGTATGGGAGGGGTAAGAGGTATTGAAGAATATGTCCGTCTGGTCATGACATGACTAATGTGAAAATCCTGTCGCGTACGTCGTCAAACCCTTTCCTGCAGACACGTGTAGCACATCCCCGTATGCCACGGGCCGCGGTATGCGGGTATGCGCCACAGGTGTTTGACAATTTATGCTTACCCAGGAACGGCGAGGACAGACATCAGTAATTTAAATGCGAGAGCGTTAAGAAAAACTGACGTCGGTAGCGTTGACCCGACGAATATAAGTAATAAATATCAGGGTCCCAGCAGGAGTCGAACCCCAGCAATCTGCGTGGCAAGTATTCTACCACAGAGCCACGCCTGGTCTCGGAACCGCTTTGGAAAAAGATCCTACCCTATGCAAGCGTAATGTTGGTGAAACGTCAATTCTGGTTGCAGTGCTGGCTATCTAATTTTATAAACATTACATATGTACTCCTATGAGGCACGCGTCAGGTCGGGTTAACGTCAATTGTATACTTCAGAGCCATCCACTGCAGCTGGTCCACGAAGCCCTATCCAGGGCTACCATACTCGCAAGCACAAGTGCTACATATCAGATAACCGCTTCTGGTGTAGGTAATAGCCATGTTTATGTTGGCATGGTTACGCAACTGTAAACAACTGGTTATATGAAAGATATGCGACTGTTCAACATATGTCTGTGCATACAACGTTTGTACATATCTTTAACGTCATTTCGTAACGGTTCACTCAATGAAAAAATTACAATCCAGTCACCTTGTCTCCGCATGCTTCGCATAACATCGATTCCCATGGTACTTGGGCTCTGCCAATTTTTTTCTTTCTGAATGCACGCGCTATCTTCGTTTTACTTTGCAAAGACACTGTATGCTTCAGGGAGTGGATAATCCGGGGACCGTGAGCACTAACAATTCATTAAGAAACAATTCACGTGATGAAGTAAGGACGCCACGCGGCATTTGGCTTCGAATAAAAAAGTTGAGTTTACGCTACTGAATGACACGACCGGCGGATCATGTAATATAACATAATGACGTAACCACGTAAGAAGCTGATTCTGCAGGTTCTTTGGTGAAGTGATTACGTCATGTGGTAAATCACGTGCCATTGGAAAATTTAGTGGATTCAATTCGAGAAGTGACCGGCCTATGTAACAGTCACGTGACCACATGAGAACCATAGGTTGCAAGGCTACATGACCAAGTCATGATGTCATGTGTTCTCGTCACGTGGCGTGCCTTCGAAATGCCATAGAATTCAAAACAGTTTGCATTCGTATAGCATGCAAGGCACGTCAGGAGACTTAATGACCCCAGGAACTTAATATCTTAACAACTGCTGGTCTTGATACCTAGCCTCAGTGACTGATCTTTTTCAAGTTCTTGCCAAGTTTTGTATGTGAACATTATGTATTATTACTGGCTTCCGTAAAATATTTCTGTGTACCTTGCGAGATTTACAAAAAATTGGGGGACCCTTAATTTTCGCCTTTAAGAGTTGAACGCGACAGCGATATCCTGTCCCGAGTGCCTACTTCAACCACTTAGTGTATACTTGCTATGCATCCACTACGTGGTGTTAAGGGAATAAGCGCAGTAAGGTGTGTGCCGTTTGTAATGGGTGGCCGGCTTTAAACTACGAAATCGTTATGATAGTCGCATTTTCTCACGCACGATGGCAATGTACGCTTGTACCACGCAATATTTCTGGGATATTACATGTTATATTGCGACGACTACATAAAGGACGCTTCCGTTTGCGAAGCATGAAAGTTATTTTCACTGCATTTCCAACTAGAGAAAGTTATTTTCACTGTATTTCCAAGCAGAGGTCTGTCTTCAGAGAAGAAGCTGCTCAAGTGCGCAGTGCTGTTGAGACTTTTGAACCCGTTCCGGAGTGGTTTTCCCTTCTAGATGCTTGTGTGTGTTTGCCTGACTTTTGAAATACTGGCTACTGTTTGCAAGAATGTGGGTGTTGTGTATGTTAAGGTAATTCCAATGCGACGAATTATGTTGTGCGCAGAACACAATAATTACCGGTGTTGATTCCATGCATTAAAGAAAAAAAGAGGCGTGGCTGTGTGGTAGAACACCTGCTTGCCACGCAGACGGCGCGGGTTCGATCCTCACTCGGACCCGGAAATTTTTATTATTTATTTTCTTTCCATCTTTCTCAATTTTTCTGTGACGGACAAGATGATGATTTTTCGCTCACAACCAACGACGCCGACGCCGACACCGACACCGACGCCGGAATTTCTGCGAAACGAGCTCTTTGACGCTGTCGCGTTAAAATTAAAACTCACCATTTTCGTAATCGTAGAGATCACCTTCCGTGCTGTTCGTCGTTTCATTACCGAAGATCCGTCCTGCAAAAATAAGATGATTTTCCAGCTCTGAGTACGGTAGCAATACAGGACACTCAGATGTCGAGTGTAAACTGACCGTCAACGTAAAGTTGGCGGTCAATTTACGAAGAACGATGATGTATGCTTCACGATGCTATGTAGTTGATAATAACGATGCTGCATGAAAACCATGCTGTACATCCGAAATTTCATTTACCTGCCCTTACAGGGGCCCTTAGACAGTTTTCTAAGAAATAAATGAATGGCTTTATTAAAAGATGTTATTGCCCGACGAATCGACTGCGGCAAAAGTATTTAGAATCTGTAAAGTACGAGCGGAGTTAAGAGATTAGTCGCACGCTTCAAGTGCTTTCTCTCTCCTCTCGTACCGGTGAGAGCGCTGAAAGCTACGCAACAGAGGGGGGGGAATTACAAGGGGGCAAGAAGATGCGTCCGATCGTCAGCGCGCTTCATGACCCTGAACACTTCCTTTACTATTTTTAAGGCGTGGCTCACTTTCACTATGACCGCGAGCATGCGTGTGGGCACATGACGGCATCACGCGGCCGCCACGGCAACTATACGGCACACGATGCTCAAACCAGCCCATGGCCGTGGACTTAGGGTTCATGGCGGGGTCTTTTGGGCTTATTGCGTGATTTCTTGAAAGAAGAGGGAACCATTTCTAGCTGACTTTGAGAATAAACTGTAAATTTCAGGCCGCGTGCTGCGCTGTAATGTATGGCTGGCGCTTTCTCAGCAGCCTCGACTACAGATCAGCAGCGTTTTCTGACCATGCTGAAAAATTGTTGCGGCTCCTCTTTAACCTAACGCTCAGTAAGCCTGAGAACTCACCTAAACAATTTTTTGAGCTTAGCTAAATCTTACAAGACCGAGTGATCACTCAAGAGCAACTAGTGAGCCAAATGCGCGTGGTCATCGATAAAAAGTTCGACGAAGAAAGCTTATCTTTCTTTTTGCGTAACCAGCTCTCAGTCTGACGCCGGAGCTGGAGAGAGTGAGGAGGGCTGGAGAGCTGCGCCACAGCTGTTACCTGTGGCGCCACTCTCATGGAAGGATGAGTGTGAGGAATAGTGGTAGTACGCGAAGGAGACGTGCGCCCTGGCTTCAAAAAATAGCTTCGTTTTAGAGCGAAGCTGCCGATAGCTATAGGATACAAGATTTTATGCGTCCGCGTGGGAAGCTGGCGTCTAAAAGTGAGAGTGAAAGAGTAAAAAAAGCAAACCCATCATGTCATTCGCTCAGAGCTAGAGCGAATAGGAACAGTAGGGTTTCCGAAGCAACCTTCCACTTCTGGCAGGAGGAAGCATGCGAGAGGCGTCTGCTTCATCCTTCTTCATTTCGTTTTAGTCTCGGTTGTCTGCGTGTCCGTTCAACAGAAAGACAAGCTGCACTTCTCCATACAGAATTTCACTTATTTCCGTAATGGCGAGGCCGCGTGTAGTGCCCACTCTCGAGGAGCAACGCTTCTGTCAAGACAAGACATGACCACCGATCAAGGAAAAACTCACAGGGCTCCTATGCAGTTGCCTAAGACGACTCGAAGGCGAAAGCCATGTTCCTGCTTTTCCACTCAGTCAATACACTAATCCTCTCTCCCAGCCCCCCCAAAAGATTTCTGTACCTAACGTGCTTTTGCATTTCCTCCGGGATTAGCCCACCACTGGCTAAGCGACGATGCCTGTGACTACGTCACAAATTTTGGCAATGGCGTCTTGATGGCGTATTGATGGCGTCATATGGTGACGTTATCACATGATGATTTCTTGCATCACTCCTGCTAACGGCGCCGACGGTCAACTCTCGCGTTTGGTGCGGCATTCAAGGATGTCGCCTTTACAAATTCAAGGATGTCGCCTTCACAAGAAGCCGCGGAGGTCACCGCGGCGAGAAGCCTGCGGTGACCTCCGCCACCGCTCCAGTTGCTTTGGTTGACGATGAGGAATGCATCGCGCTCGCGGCGACTTTCGCTGGGCGGGCGGCGTGCTCAGTGATGTTTCGTGGAGGGAATTTTTGATTTTTCGGTGAATTTTCAGTCGTCATTTTGGATATAAAGGAAAAAAGCAATAAAGGAATCTTAGAAATTTTTGGTGGTATTTCAGGAATGTTAAAATTCCAATAGTATGAAAACATGCTGCTCATGGTGCCCTTGCAACAGGCTTTCGGCTTCTGCAATTGCTTCTGGTGCATGCGGAAAGCAAAAGCATAACCCTTCAGATCCGTTTCTGTTTTGTTGAGCTCAGAATTTGCCTTCAGGCTAGTTTTACGTACTAGTTCATTCAATGACATCGTTCTGTCATTATCTCGTGTTCATCTGCTTCGCGGTTGTTGGCTTTTTCTGGATCTACCTTACCAAAAAAATAAGGCGCCTTTTTCCCTATCGAGGAAATGGGGGCCAGCGAAGCTTGGTCTGTGCATGCCTGACAACTCCTTTTCCTTTCTTGTTTCTTTCTTCGCATTGCGTAATGTTCCGTCCTAACTCAAGCGTTCAGTTTTATTAGGGTGATTCCAAGAGACATCGATCATGCATGTCCAGTCAATATTTTTTGCGTTTTCTCGTATTTTTATATGTGATGTGGGCACATTCAAAGATGACGAAACCGAAAATTTCATTTACAAAACACGCCCACAGCGCAAAAAAAAAAAAAGAAAGAAAGAAATTGCAGGGTGGTGGCGCGGACGTCCTGCTTTTGCTTACCTGAATATTTCACGATTTCACGGCAGTCTTAAACGCGAACTATAAATGTTGTGTCGAAATCTTTTTTTTCCTGGTTTTTATTACGCATTACAGTGAATGACACCCATACTTTCCTTACGCTGTCCTTAAAAAGGAAAAAAAAAGAATGTACAGAAGGTAGAACTTGCTGGCGCGCGTTATTAATTCAAGAGACGTGCCTGCTGCTGTTCTTTCGATCGGTGAGTTACGACCTCTGCCTTGACGTCGCGATAATACTAACGGGAGCTATTTATATACACCATTGTTTAAAATGGCATACGGTTCACTGGCAAGAAGCGAGGCTTAAACATCACGAACGATATTTATTTTCAGCCGTTCTGGTCGATACTGGCTGCAAGTCCTCGTGAGCACGGGCTTGCTCGTGGAAGGAGGCGCTTCTTCTTCCTCGGTCCGACACGGTGCTGCGCTTGATTAAACACACTCCCGGCCGCCAAGTCACTCGTTAAGCTCGAGCGAATAAAGTTTTTGTATCGGCCTGGTGGTAACAACCCCTTGCTGTTGTTGAATCTTGCAAGAACGGACATGGCCATCAGCTCCTCTGTAGACTTCCAGAACCCTTGCAATTTTCCACATTTGTCGGGGTGATTTCTCAGCTTGGACAATGACGATGTCACCTGTTTTAACTTCGTTGGTGGGTCTCTTACGCGAAAAGTGTGCTGATCGAAGTTGCAACAGATATTCTCTCGTCCACCGCCTCCAAAAGTTCTCAGTTAGGCGTTTTCTGTAAGCATGCCGTCGTACCGCTTCCGTGCGCGTCAGGTCCATTGGCATGTCGTTGCCGCCCTGTGGCAGCGTCGTAAGTCTCCTTCCGATGATGAGGTTTGCTGGGGTTAATGCACGAGGTTCCTCGCTGTCCGACTCGATGTAGGTGAGAGGCCTTGAGTTCACGACCGCCTCTACTTCCGTTAGTACAGTGGTCAGCTCCTCAAAGCTAAGTCGAGCTTTGCCGAGAACCTTTCTCAGTGGAAGCTTGATCGTCCGGACCAGACGCTCCCACCATCCGCCCCACCATGGAGCGCTGGGAAGAATAAACTTCCAGGTGATCCTCTTCTGACCCAAGTATGCAGATACATCCTCTTGGGAAGACATCTGGAAGAGTTTTTCTAAGTCTCTTGACGTCTTCTTAAACGTTCTTGCATTGTCTGAATAAATTACGTGAGGCAGACCCCTTCGTGCTACAAAGCGTCGCAAACACATGAGGAAGGCTTCCGAGGTCATGTTGAAAACCAGTTCCAGGTGGACTGCTCGTGATGTAGCACATACGAAGAGCGCTATGTAACATTTCGTCTCCCCGGCTGTAGTCACAACAAAGAGTGGTCCTGCGAAGTCAACTCCAGTGACTTCGAATGGGTTCGTCGGTGTCAGACAGTGACGTGCTATAGGTGCAGTCGGAGCGTCGCCTGGGCTAATACTGAAGCGTCTGCACGTATAGCAGCCGTGTATCACTTTCTTCACCAGTGTTCGTGCCCGGCAGATCCAATACTGCTCTCTCAACTGTGACAGAGTGTCTCTCACGCCTCCGTGCAGTGTTCCGCAGTGTGCTCGCACTGTCAACAACGTTGAAAAGTGATGATCGTGCGGGAGGATGACTGGGTGTTTTACCTCCTCAGACGCTTCGAGGTGTAACAGGCGCCCACCGACCCGAAGGATGCTGTTGGCATCCAAGAACGGGTTGAGGTCTTTGATGCGCGAGTCTTCCTTTGCAGATGTGCCTTGTCGAATAGAGCTTATTTCTTCTCTGAAGGCTTGCTGCTGTACATGCCTGATCCAATAATTTTCTGCTTCCGCGATCTCTTCGGCTACTAGAAATCCGGTGTGCGCCGATTTTTTCAGGCGGCAGCGTTCAATGAATCTGAATATCCAGGCCGTGACCCTGAGTAGCCTTTCAATTCTGCTGTAACGGTCAATGTCCAGGAGTGGTGTCGATGTCGTCTCGCTGGAGATCGCAACATGAACGGCAATCATTTCAGAGGAGATCCTGTCATCGGTGGGGATAGGCTCCGATGGTTGTAGAGGCCATCGGTCTTCTGATTCGCATAGCCAGTCTGGTCCATGTCGCCACGTGCTACTGGACAATAATTTATCCATTGAAACCCCACGTGTGAGCAGGTCGGCCGAATTTGCATGTCCCGGACAATACCTCCACATAGAAGGATCTGTTTTTTCTCTTATCTCTTTCACTCTGTTCGACACAAATTGCTTCCATTTCGTTATGTCGCCTTTTATCCACGACAACGTGATTGTGGAATCCGACCACATAGTACAGTGGATCTCGAAGTTTGTGAGTGCGCTTGAGACGTAACGAAGTAGTCTTGCTCCAATCAAGGCTCCTAGAAGCTCTAGCCGTGGCAGTGTCATTGTCTTGATAGGTGCTACACGTGCTTTTGCGATCAGCAACTCGGGCCTCACTGAGCAGCTCGGTACGACGTAAAGCGCTGCACCATATGCCGAAGGGCTTGCGTCGCAAAAAACATGCAGCTGTAGCTCTCGGAGTGACTTGGATCCGCTGCCAAGATAACGCGGCACGGAAACATTCTGCAGGAGCGGTAGTTGACGCACCCAGTCATGCCATTCCTCTTGAAGATCCTGAGGTAGCTGCTCATCCCACGCTATTCCACGTGTCCATAACTTCTGGAAGAAGATTCTTATAGCAATGGTGAATGGCGCAACAAATCCCATTGGATCGAATATTCTTGAAGCAGCTTGAAGAACGAACCGCTTGGTATCAGATTTTTCTTTCATAAATTCGAGAAGGCCCCTCAATGAAAACGTGAGAGTATCCGTGTGTGGATTCCATGTGATTCCAAGTACTTTCACACTCGCCTCATGGAGGATAGCCATTTCCTTGCCTGCGGACTGTTCCTCATGCTCTAATGCGTCAATCAAGCTGTCTGAGTTGGTCGTCCATTTCCTTAATGTCATTCCTGCTTGCTGCATAATCTCCTTGGCCTCTCGACAGATTTGAAGTGCTTCTTCATCTGACTCTGCTCCAGCCACTAGATCGTCCACGTAGAATGATTCACCGAGAAGTCTTGCAGTTCTGGTTTTGCTTGAATGCACGCTCCTTAGATGGTGGAGTATAGTTGCCGTCAGTAAGTAGGGGCTACATGTCGCTCCGAATGGCACTCGCGTCATTCTCCACTCCTGAATATCCTCCTCGGAGAAATGCAGTGCTTCTTTTTCGCGAAACCAGAGGAACCTAAATGCATCTCTCTTTCTCTGCGATTGAGATTTGCAGGAAAGCCTTCTCAATGTCGGCTAGCAGAGCTATACGGTACGTTCTGAAGCGTAGTAGTACCTTCACGAGATCCTGGTACAGGTTTTCGCCCTTTTGTAGGCATTCATTCAATGAAAAGCTCCCTCTTGCGTGAGAAGAAGCGTCGAAAACGATCCTGACCTTCGTGGTGAGTGCGTGCTCTCGGATCACTTCCCTATGCGGCATGTAATAGACCTTTGTCGAGTCCAGGGGTGGCCCGTCAACAACTTCTGCATGTCCCGCTCGTAGGTACTCCCGTATGGTGGTGTCGTACGTCTTCAAGAGTTCTGGCTTGTTCGACAGTCGGGAGAGAAGTTTCCAAAGTCTTGTCATGCCGACTTGCTTGTTGTCCGAGAGCTCCACGTCTTCCTTCTAGGGCAACGTCACTTCGTATCTTCCTTCCCTAAGACAGACAGTTTCTTCAAATTGCTTCAGTACTGGACTGAGCTTGCTCTCACTGTCGACGGCGTCTGTTATTCCGACGCTCTCGAGTTCCCAAAAGGAACGAAGGAATTCGTCGCTCTCTTGTACACTAGCTTTCAATACGCAGACCATAATCCGCGAGTCTGTGACATCCGATGCCATGCTGGTGTTGCCTTGAAACATCCACCCTAGCTTCGAGTTCATGGCAATAAGTGTCTCATTGCCTGCGCATCGAGTGACCTCTCCCGTCATCACCGTCCACATTTGGTCGGAACCGATGAGAACACTTATGCCGTTTGTGGTATGCACGTCGCGGAGGCGTCGCAGCGTGGCAGAGGCTTGAATATCACCCGCGAGATGGCGCAAAGGGAATACGGCCACACTCGCCCCGCTATTTTTCGTAGCGCCGCATGCATGGATATAGGAGGCGGTGAGCGTCCGTACTTTGGCCTTCCTTGAGGCAAGGTTTAGGGGTCCACCGGTAAAAGAAGCCAAGTCAGCGATTGGGAATGCGATACGAACACTGTCCAATTACGCTATCACGTTCTACTCTTGAGAGCGAAGCTCAAGCATCCTACAAGTTCTTATTCCTTCCTTCCATCGGGAATTTTCGTCTCGCACAGTTCTGCGCTGCTGACGCCTGCGCAGAACTCTGCATTACGGACTAGTTAACGCTATAGGGCTAAGATTTCCGCGTTCCATACCTGCTATACCTGGTATACACTGCGAATCACCTGTGGCGCCTAACCGCATAACACGGATCATGGAATGCGGGTATGAGCCAGACGTTGCCTGTGGAAAGGGTTTCACGACGTACGTGGCAAGCCATGGAGGTTATTCCTGTCACGACCTGCATATCGTGTTCGTCATGCACTCCTGTCCTCGTCTGACAATTTTGGTATATGTCATGCTGAGGCGATGACCACAAGAGCGCCCAGACGTGCATATATATATATATATATATATATATATATATATATATATATATATATATATATATATATATATATATGGGTCATTCCATATCAAGTGTACCAGGTCAATTTTCGACCATCTCCGATCCTGCTGAAAAAAATTGTCCGGGTATATGTGAGTGTGATATGTAGTTATTGAGGCGTTATTTTTCGCAAAAAAAATTTTGTGTTGGCTAGAGGGCGCTTCGAACTTTGGGCACCCAAGTGAAACTGTGTCGCGCTAAATAATTTGTATAAAATTACTGCTCTGACGAATTACTACGAAACAATTTTTTCCATAATCTAAAGGGGCTGATCTTTCATGACAATGATAGTTTATTCATTTTAGTCTTAACTTTCTTTATTTTTGGTTTTGGCGAAAAATTGCAATATGCTGCATGTTTAGCGTATTTTATAAAAAGCACACATTTTTTCGCGAGTAATGTATTCACATTACGTGTTTCATGGGTTCCTATATTAAATGATGAAAATACTTTGGGAGCGTATGAAGCAAAAACATTGCCACAATATTGTGACAAATTTGGAAAAAAATGGCATTTTGACTCATATTGAAGCTTCATTTTCTCTATGTAGCGGTCCAAGTAAAAATATGGCTTATATATTGCTGCATGGTATATTCTGTTGGCAAGACATACAGAAAGTTTCAGAAGAGTAGATTTTGTTTTAAGGGAGAAAAAAAATTTTCCAGCTGAACAACTACAAGGTAGTAGAAAGTTTGCCTTTGCCTCGCCTTCACTGCATAGCAGGTCAGCGCAAGATTCTAGCGGGGGGCTTTTCGGCGGCGAATAATGCAAGTCATACAAAAGCTTGCCACTTGTTTTGGTAATACTGCTGTGCAGAACGCCAAAAAAGGGAATAGTGCTAATTTTATGGAACGGTATCTT
>JALIZH010032852.1:0-138010 GCA_030522465.1 Rhipicephalus appendiculatus | reverse complement strand
ACACCCGTTACGGACCGAAATCCGGCTTTAAACTTCTTTTTAAAAATTTTGGTCATGACCACGTTGTATGTAAGGCCGAAACAAAAAATATCACGCCATATCCACGAAGTGAATGATGATGAGTGGGAGAAGCTCGATCGTTTTCATCCATGGCAGAAAGAGAATGTGTGGTCTGGAACGCGCTTATACTTCATGGTCATCAGCGTCATCGTCATCGTTACCACGTTGTGATAGGTGAAGTGACCGTGCGTGAAGGGAAGTGAAAAGTGAAGGCGCGTAATCGTGTTTGAAGTGCGCGCCCCCGAGAACATCGAAGAAGACGACGCAGGGCAGTCAAGGCACGCGGCGGTGCGAGACAGAAGCAGAAGGAGAAGAAGATAGTCAGACGTGGCTGGACGTCGAAGAACCAGGGCGCGGGAGCAGTGACCTGTCGGGTTGCGGACTCGAGGTCTCAGCAGGCTCTCACCTGGGGCCAAACTAGCCGTCCAAGCACTTCGGGCCTAGCGTGGTTGAAAAGACGCCAGGACGGTTCAACCACGCTTTTTTTTTGCTTTTTTTGTTTTTTTTTATTTTTTTTTTATTTTTATAATTTTTTTTCATATATAGCTCCGCCGAGCTCCCGCGATGCGAGCGCCCTCACGCGTCAGAGCGCGCTCCTCCTCTCCACCCACTCTCCGCTACTCCGCCCGCCCCACCTGCTCCGGTTGCTAGGGGCGAGGATAAGCGCGCGCGCCCGTGGCTGTTGCTATGGGAGAGGGAGTGAGAGCGGAGACATAACACCTGCCGCGGACAACGCCAACGCCGCACGACGCCGGATGCCTGACATAGCCCGACTATGAAATGCATTCGCATTTAGTACGGGAGCCCGTTGGAATATCCTTTCAGTGGCCTTGGTGACACTGCTGAAATACGGATGATTACCCCGATTCTTTTTGTTCAGATCGCCTGGCAGGCGCATTTCGCCGTTGGATCAACTGGCCTTGCCTTCGAGCGGGCTTCATCTGACGGACACGCGCCACAACACCGGGAGCATGCGCAGACAGGCCTCGTCATCACAGCAGCGCCATGGATTCATCTGGAGCCTACGCCCTATTTGCGCCAGACATATCATTGAATGAGCTCCGTGACATCATCAGGTGCAAATGCTCAAGCACAAATACTGGAGCCCATTGGAAGATCCTTTCAGTGGGCTTGGTGACACTGCTGGAAGACGGATGCTTATCCCGATTATTTTTGTTCAGATCGCCTGGCAGGCGCATTTCGCCGTTGGATCAGCTGGCCTTGCCTTCGAGCGGGCCTCATCTGACGGACACGCGCCAGAAGACCGGGCACATGCGCAGACAGGCCTCGTCATCACAGCAGCGCCATGGATTCATCTGGAACCTACGCCCTATTTGCGCCAGACATATCATCGAATCAGCTCCGTGACATCATCAAGTGCCAATGCTCAAGCACAAATACCGGAGCCCATTGGAAAATCCTTTCAGTGGGCTTGGTGACACTGTTGGCAGACGGATGCTTATCCCGATTATATTTGTTCAGATCGCCTGGAAGGCGCATTTCGCCGTTGGATCAGCTGGCCTTGCCGTCAAGCGGGCTTCATCTGACGGACACGCGCCAAAATACCGGGACCATGCGCAGACAGGCCTCGTCGCCACAGCACCGCCACGGATTCATCTGGAACCTACGCCCTATTTGCGCCAGACATATCATCGATACAGCTCCCTGACATCATCAAGTGCAGATAATTTCAAGCATAAATACCGGAGCCCGTTGGAGGATCCTTTCAGTGGGCTTGGTGACACTGCTGGAAGACGGATGCCTACCCCGATTCTTTTTGTTCAGATCGCCTGGAAGGCGCATTTCGCCGTTGGATCAACTGGCCTTGCCTTCAAGCGGGCTTCATCTGACGGACACGCGCCAAAATACCGGGACCATGCGCAGACAGGCCTCGTCGCCACAGCACCGCCATGGATTCATCTGGAACCTACGCCCTATTTGCGCCAGACATATCGAATCAGCTCCGTGACATCATCAAGTGCAGATAATTTCAAGCATAAAAAAACTGAAGGACACTTTGTACATTCCAAAGTGTGTTCGGCGAAAGCGTGTGGCCATTCCACTGATCATATCATGTCTTTTTTTCTTTTATACTTTCAGTGGGATAAGACACAAACCGAATGGGTGCGTGTTTTCTTCTTTAATTTTTTCCGCGAATCACAGCGAGACGCGAGACTCATCTTCCTCCGTTCGCATGCGTTAGTATTTTCTCGCGCTTTGCGCATCATGCAAACGCCATCCGCGTTCCACCTCTTAAATTGACGGACCCTTTGTAAATTGGAAAGTGTATTCCGTGAACGCCTGGGTCCATTGAGACGGGGTCGGTCAGAATGATTGCGAACTCTGGGCACAGCGACGCTACGCAAGCAAAGCGCGAGCGCTATAGAGTCCGACGCGACCGGTGTCCGTCTGCGTATCCCGGCGGCCACCTGGCTCCGTGCCAGAGCTCGGATGGACGGACGGACGCACGGACGGACGAACAGACATAGAGACAGACGGACGGACGGACGCCGGACGGAGGTTCGGACGGACACCGGACGGACGTGAGCATGAGACATTAAAGGCTTTTGCCTTAAAGATTACACCATCTCCCGCTAAAGGGAACCATGTGTAGATGCGAAGCAGCGGGCGCTAATCCTTACACTGGCGGCGGCGTTGACGCTGGCGCTCATCGCAGCGTTGCACAGGAGAGAAACCTGGGGGGCGCAAAGCACGCAGTGATGGACCGGTGTTTCCTACTGGAACATCCCAATCGCTGCTAATGGGCAATGACAGACAGAAGACTCGGACTGGACGCAGAGACCCGCAGTCCGCTTTTCGTTAACGCGCACGCTGCGAATTTTTTATCGTTCGACAACGCACAGGAGAAATCTCCCACCGGCACCACCTTGCAGGTCAAGATCCATTGCCATATATACGGGGTCGCCAGTGAACGGTTGTGCAGCGCGAGGAGTCGGTTTTTCAACGAAGAAACTCGCTAGCAGACTCTGCCTGCGTCGGCGTCGCGAGGCGAGAGAGGGGGGAGCGTAGGGGAGAGGAAGACGCGCATGCGCAGTGGGGGTGTGGACGCCGCGGGCAGGGATGCCTAGAGGAGAGAGGGCGACCGTAGGAGGGGGAGTGAGGGAGGGGACGCGCATGCGCATTGAGGGTGAGGCCTCCGCGGGGAGGGATGCCTAGAGGAGAGAGAGGTAGAGAGGAGGTTTTTTATTTTAGATGCGAAGCATCTTATGCTCGGGGCTCCCGTGTCCCGCGTCCCCCGTCCCGCGTCCGGCCACTTTCATGAAGTAGGGAAGCACCCATTATGCGAACCAGAACACTAGTAATATGAAGGCCGTCAAACCTAACACAGTCATCAGAGTCATGGCCGAGAGCACAGAGAGGCTGCTTAGCAATGGCTAGGCAGGTGGCGTCTGTCGCCCAGGTTGACCCCATTCCTTGAGTCATGGCCGAGAGAACAGAGAGGCTGCCTAGCAATGCCTAGGCAGGTGGTGTCGGTCGCCCAGCTTTACCGCATTCCTTGATCTTGCTTGCATGTGTTTGGAGGGGCTTAGTCCGTCCCACACCACCCCAGCGCATGCGCGTCCCGTCCCCCCCTCTCTCTCCTACGCTCACCCCCTTTCTCTCCTCTAGGAATCCTCTACTCTACGGAGCGGCCCCCCGCGTCCCACACCCCCCTACAGCGAATGCGCGTATCCTCTCCTACACTCACCCCCCATTCTCTACTCTAGAGAGAACGTCGAACGTTACCTCGAGAAGGCAATGGCACAGTACATACAGCCACACGCCCTTTGTGCTTGCAGGTGACTTCCACGTGGATATAACCACGAATTCAAAGCGCCCCGTGCACCGACGCAAGGAATCGCACACGTTCCCTAAATAAATGCTTCCCTTTAGCGGGAGATGGGGAATCTTTTTATTTTTTTAATGGTTTGGCGCATGCGCAGTGGGGGGTGTGGACGGACGGACGGACGGACACCGGACGGACGTGAGCATGAGACATTAAAGGCTTTCGTCTTAATACTGGAGCCCGTTGGAAGATCCTTTCAGTGGGCTTGGTGACACTGCTGGAAGACGGATGCTTACCCCGATTCTTTTGTTGAGAATGTCTGGCAGGCGCATTCCGCCGTTGGATCAACTGGCCTTGCCTTCGAGTGGGCCTCATCTGACGGACACGCGCCAGAAGACCGGGAGCATGCGGAGACAGGCCTCGTCATCACAGCACCGCCATGGATTCATCTGGAACCTACGCCCTATTTGCGCCAGACATATCATCGAAACAGCTCCGTGACATCATCAAGTGCAGATAATTTCAAGCATAAATACTGGAGCCCGTTGGAAGATCCTTTCAGTGGGCTTGGTGACACTGCTGGAAGACGGATCCTTACCCCGATTCTTTTGTTGAGAATGTCTGGCAGGCGCATTTCACCGTTGGATCAACTGGCCTTTCCTTCGAGCGGGCTTCATCTGACGGACACGCGCCAAAAGACCGGGAGCATTCGCAGACATGCCTCGTCACCACAGCACCGCCATGGATTCATCTGGAACCTACGCCCTATTTGCGTCAGACATATTATCGATACAGCTCCGTGACATCATCAAGTGCAGATAATTTCAAGCATAAATACCGGAGCCCGTTGGAAGAACCTTTCAGTGGGCTTGGTGACACTGCTGGAAGACGGATGCTTATCCCGATTATTTTTGTTCAGATCGCCTGGCAGGCGCATTTCACCGTTGGATCAGCTGGCCTTGCCTTCGAGCGGGCCTCATCTGACGGACACGCGCCAGAAAACCGGGAACATGCGCAGACAGGCCTCGTCATCACAGCAGCGCCATGGATTCGTCTGGAACCTACGCCTTATTTGCGCCAGACATATCATCGAATCAGCTCCGTGATATCAAGTGCCGATAATTTCAAGCATACATACCGGAGCCCGCTGGAAGATCCTTTCAGTGGGCTTGGTGACACTGCTGGCAGACGGATGCTTACCCCGATTCTTTTTGTTCAGGTTGGTGACAAATATTTGATTTCCTCTATCAGAGACGATTCACTCACGCTGACAGTGTTGGCAAGCCCAGAGTCTGCTCGGTTCATTGTGTGACTGTTTTCACGTGATCCGTTTGATGCTGCTAACGTCCGGATATGTAGAACTAAACCCTGGTCCCTCTTCCGACTACGAGTCAGAGGCAAACTTAAACAGTGAACTACTCAAAAAAAATCTTCTAAGGGCAAACAAAGACAAATAAAAATCTTGTCGCGTTAACTAATAACTTGAAACAGGTAGAATCAACAGTCGCGGACATTCAAACTCCTATTACCAATCTGGAGCAAGATGTGGGTCGAACTGAGAAATGTGTGGAAAGCCTGGAGAAGGTGGAATAAGCTTGCAAGAGTACTGATAAGACAGTTCTTGAGTTAAGAGCAAAAGCTGATGATCTCGAAAATAGGAGTCGTCGTAATAACCTTGTAGTTTATGGTGTAGAAGAAAACCAGGGGGAGGAATCAAAAGAGCTAGAACAGAAAGTAAACGGCGATATCTTCAGGGAAATTCTTGGTGTTGAAATCAATTTTGTAGAGCAAATACATCGAATCGGTCAAAGAAATGCACAGCGCCCTCGTCCGCTCATTTTGAGACTCTATAATCACGTTGATAAAACTAGGGTGTTGTCATCCTGTTTCAAATTAAAAGGTACCGAGATATCCATATCGGAAGACTTTTCCAAAAATATTCGGGATACCCGTGCAAAATTATGGCGTTCCGCTGCTGAAGAAAGAAAGGCCGGTTCTAAGGTTTCACTTGTTTTCGATAAACTGAAAGTGGATGGCAAGCTGTATGTGTGGGACACACCTCGTAACTGTAGGGTAGAGCTGTATCAATCCTCTGCGCCTGTGCAATCCGATCAGTCGATTTCTCGCTCCACTTGTTCGACCGCTCGTAAGCGCGATAATAAATGACAAGTTAGCAAAACGTTCCGGATTATTTCACTCAACGCACGAAGTGTTTTGAATAAGATACACCTTCTTGAAGATATAATTTCTACTTGCCAACCCCGCGTTTTGTTGATCACGGAAACCTGGCTGCACTCTGACGTGCAAAATTCCGAAATAGTGCCAGCTTCTTACACCCTTATCGGTAGGGATAGAGGATTACGGGGAGGGGGGCGTTGCAGTTGCGATTAAAAACAACGTTCAGTTTACCCGCTTAGATGGTATGTACAAACTGAAATTTTTCGGTAAGAATATAACTTTGGGAGGTGTCTATCGTCCTCTGAATGCACCTCCGGAATACTTGGAAGCACTCTGTCATTACCTGCTGCAAATCCTTATAACTGGGGCTTTCAACTTCCCCAGTATTAATTGGTCCAGTCTTTCTCATGACGGCAAGGATTCTAGAAATGCTGAATCACTATTATTAACTCCATTTACTTTTTCTTTAAACCAGTTGATTTCGGATGCTACCAGATGAATAGTTCTTCTGTTCTAGACCTTGCGTTTGCAAGCAGTTCGCTCGCAGAGTGCTCGGTCACTGTCAAAGACGGCATATCTGGGTACAAGTTACTAGTTATAGAGTGTCCAATTTCGGGCTTCCGATCCACTATTAGGCCTTTCGACTCATTTGTCAGAGACTACAAGCATGCGAATGACGATGCTGTTCTTAGTTACATGGAATCGTCATTTGCTTCCTACTGGAAAATAAAGGATGCCAATGAGTTGTGGTCGCGTTTTAAAGCCATAATATCTCACTGTGAACGCAGCTATGTGCCATTAAAAAAGAAGCGTATTAACAGAGAATACCCATGGATGAATAGTGTCACGTGGTCGTGACGTCGACGAAGGCAACAGTCGGCGTTTCAAAGAAGAAACTCTTTATTAGGCCGAACTTGTGGGCGGTAAACGGAAAGTCAGAATACAGCAATAAGCACTGGCGCTGATAGCGGCGAACGGAGCGTCGGCCGTCGATAAACTGTCCATTGTTGGGACGCACCGTCTTTTATACAGCCCACGTCGAACATTCTAGCCTTATCACTGCTGGTCGTGCAAGCTCTAGAATAAGCTGGTCAGTTCGCGTCCAGGCGTGCAATCTTAACAAGACGATCTACTATAATCGCGAAGCTTCTCGAATGCTAAGGCGTGGTCTGCGCCGAACGTTACTGACAGTCTTTGTGGGCGGAAACCGAATACAGCAAACGCGAAAATAAGAAACGCGCGTGGCAATCACCGCCGCCACCATCGACGTCAGCAGCAGCGTAGCTCATAGCCAATGGCTGCGGCTCTGCTTGGTGACGGACGCCCAGGGATTGGTGGATCTCATGGCGCACGACGTCAGCAATGGAATCCACTTGAGGCTACGATGGAGGCAAGAATTTTCGCAGCTCTTCCTGCACGATCGCTCTGATCGTTTCGCGCAGGTCGGCGGAGCAGAGCCCTTGGATATCGGTGAACTGTGGCGTCGAACGGCGATTGTACTGCCGGTTGCGCATGTCCAGGGTCTTCTCGATTGTCGTCGCTTCCAAGACAAATTCGTGAACACTGTTCGGACGGTTCCGCATCAGTCCCGCAAAAAGCTCCTGTCTAACTCCTCGCATGAGCAGCCGAACTTTCTTGTCTTCAGACATTTTGGGGTCGGCGTGGCGGAAGAGTCTAGTCATTTCTTCCGTGAAGAGCATGACGCTTTCGTTGGGGAGCTGGACGCGGGTTGCAAGCAGAGTTTCGGCTCTCTCTTTGCGGACGACGCTAGCGAAGATAGCCAGAAACTTGGTTCGAAAACGTCCCATGATGTTAGGGTCGACTCTTGGTTCTCGAACCACGTTCTAGCGGTGTCTTCTAAGGCGAAGTAAGCGTGCCTCAGCTTGTCTTCATTGCTCCAATGGTTGAAGACGGCAACCCGGTCATATTCTTCGAGCCAGCTTTCCGGGTCCTCGCACGATGACCCCCGCAATTTCGGCGGCTCCCTGGGCTGCTGAAGCAGGAAGGGTGTAGGCTGCGCAGGTGTTGTCATCGTGCCTGAGGTCGAGGTCATTGTCTTGGTTTCCCTGGTATTTTGCGGCAGGAGCCCGTGCTCTGGCTGTAGTCCCTGCTGCCTGCGGCTTGTAAGACGGACAGGGTTATCCTTTACGTCGTCTTCTTCGCGGCTTGGGCTTGGGTCAGCGCCTCGCGGGGGCGTCCGGAGCATGGAAGAAGCAGCACCTCCACCAGATGTCACGTGGTCGTGACGGCGACGAAGGCAACAGTCGGCGTTTCAAAGAAGAAACTCTTTATTAGGCCGAAGTTGTGGCCGGTAAACGGAAAGTCAGAATACAGCAATAAACACTCGCACTGATAGCGGCGAACGGAGCGTCGGCCGTCGATAAACTGTCCATCGTTGGGACGCACCGTCTTTTATACAGCGCGCGTCGAACATTCTAGCTTTATCACTGCTGGTCGTGCAAGCTCTAGAATAAGCTGGTCGGTTCGCGTCCGGCGTGCAATCTTAACAAGACGATCTACTATAATCGCGAAGCTTCTCGAATGCTAAGGCGTGGTCTGCGCCGAACGTTACTGACAGTCTTTGTGGGCGGAAACCGAATACAGCAAACGCGAAAATAAGAAACGCGCGTGGCAATAGTGACTTGATGTGAAGCGCAAGATCAAACGCTGTCGTAAGCGCGGTGACAAGAAACGGCTTCAAAGCTTAGTACACATTTTCCAAGAAAATATGAATGCAGCAAGAGACCAACTTTTTTTCGTCTACGTTGTCTTCAATCATGACAGACCAACCCGAAAAATTCTGGCGGTACCTCTCTAAAGATAAAAACAGTATCACGGAGATAAAAAAGTCACAGTTTCACCGCAAGGGTGAAGCAATGAATGCGATAGCAAAAAATTGTAATGTTATACGAACTGAGGCTGGCAGCTAACTCTTTTTTGGATCCGATCTCACGCAACTCTAGAAAACGCTTGTTTAAGAGAATTCTCTTCGCGTTGAGAGCGCAGCACGTAGAAGGGTACGCCGGCCCGGCCGCCGAGAAGGGGGAGATGAGAAGGGCAGATAAAGCGCGCGCCCGCGCCCGCGCTCGTAAAATCGAACCGTGTCCCCCCCCCCCCGCCCGCTCTCGGCCGCCGAGAAGGGGAGATAACGCGCGCGCCCCCGCTCGTAAAATCGAAGGTCGCTCGAGGGACCCCCCCCCTTGCGTCTTTTCACGCTCACGAACGACGGGCGGGCCCGGTTATATATATACATATACATATACGGCAAATGACGCCGACGGCGAAAACCAGCCGCGAGTGTCCATATAATTGCTATCGCAATAAAACATCTGGTGGGACTACGGATGATCCTTCTGTCATAGCGCAAAGTTTCAACACCTTTTTTCAGTCTGTTTTTACGCTGACGGCCTAACATGCGCACATGCCATCTTATACGCTCGTCAAACAGATGCCTGAAGTACACACAAGTAAAGATGGTATTTTTAGCCTCTTGTGTAAATTAGACACAAAGAAATCTCCAGGTCCTGTAGAACTATCGAACGTTTTTCTCAGTAGATATGCAATCTGGGTGTCAGAAGACTTGTATAAAATATATATAGCTTCATTAGAAACTTGTGTGATACCCGTTGACTGGCGCTCTGCGAGAATAGTCCCTATTCATAAATATAGCTCACCATTAGAATTAAACAACTACAGACCAGTTTCCCTAACGTCCACAGCTTGTAAGATACTAGAGCACATAATATTTAAGGCAATTATGACACATCTGGAAGACAATAAACTGCTTCACGACAACCAACATGGATTCAGGTCTGGTCTATCCACTTCAACTCAATTAGCCGAGATAACTAATGATTTTGTAAATTCACTAAACTTTAAGGGCCAGATTGATGCAGTGTCTTTAGATTTTTCTAAAGCGTTCGATGTAGTACCACATGATGATTTAGTAACGAAGCTGTACGCAATTGGCATTGACGAGAACATTGTCCGCTGGGTTGCATGCTATTTGTCGTCAAGGAAACAATATGTTATGGTTAATGACGGCGTTTCTGACTCTTTAGATGTACAGTGGCGGTCAAAATTTTACGGACCACGGGAGCGCGTGGCGAACAGCACCGCGACGCCTTCTGACGGCTGCCTGCGAAGCTCGAGAGCGCGCACTGCGCACGCGCGCCCTTTTTTACCTGCCAGCCAGCTCGTTCGCTCCCTTCAACAGCGCGCGCACCGGAACGCAGAATAAGCGCAAGGTGTCACTTCTGCTGTAGCCGCCGAAATACCGAGCGGTGATATCGTGACGATAACACGTAATTTGTACAGGCAATGCTCGGTACGCGCAGCATTCTACGCATTAGTCCCAGACGCTCCGCGGTGCCGAAAACATGCATACGGCGTCAGTTTTTCGAAAATCGACCTTTGTGATAAGGTTACTCAACAACTTTCATTCATTTAACACATGCACGCTGGAATTTCTCACGGTGTTCTTTGGAACTGCCTTGCGCCCGTTCATATGCGCTTTGGAAGAAGTGACATCTTGCGCTTATTGTGGCGTTCCGGTGCGCGCGCTGTTGAAGGGAGCGAACGAGCTGGCTGGCAGGTAAAAAAGGGCGCGCGTGCGCTGTGCGCACTCTCGAGCTTCGTAGGCAGCCGTCAGAATGCGCCGCGGTGCTGTTTGACACGCGCTCCCGTGGTCCGCAAAATTTTGACCGCCCCTGTACACTCAGGAGTGCCGCAAGGGTCGGTGCTGGCACCATTATTGTTCTTGGTGTATATAAATGATATTTTTTTTCAGTTCAACCACCTGTGAAAATCCGGCTTTTTGCGGACGATTGTGTTGTTTGTGCCGCGATTAATCATCATTCTGACCAAGCCAGACTTAACGATGCACTGCACTCCATCTGCACCTGGTGTGATACGCGGGGCTTGAAACTCAACGCATCAAAAAGAGCACCCATCACAGTTACGAACAAACAAAATCCATTGGCATTGAACTATACCATTAATAACGCTTATGTTACAAAAACAACGCAAGTAAAGTATCTGGGTATCGCGCTCACCAGCAATTTAAATTGGGAACCCCATAAAAACATCATCTGTTGCAACGCGCTAAAGAAATTATCATTTCTAAAACGTGAACTCCGTCATACTTAACCCTCTCTAAAACTTACTGTTCACAAAGCGCTTATCAGACATAAGTTAGAAAATGCAGATCTGGTCTGGGGTCCAAAACCTCGCTCTCAGGTTCACCTATTCGGACTATTCTCGTTTCGCGAGCGTATCTGCCCTTCGCGAGAAGGCAAAGCTGAAGACACTCGCTCATCGTGGAATAGTCTCTCGTTTAAAATTCATCTATCAACTGTACCATGGTCACTTCAGAATACCACCCAATCGTTATATAACCGACCCGCCCATGCGCTTTGATCGTACTCATCATAAGACAGTTAGACAACCATTCAGTCACCTCAACGTTCATCAGTACTCATTATTTCCTCATGCTCTTTCATTATGGAATAAGTTACCGGAAGAAGTGGTTAATGTTGACACAACACAATCGTTCGCCCATCTCGTCAACGACCTTGCGCTTGATTTTTAAAACACTGCAATATATCATTAATGTTCCTCATTAGTGGTGTGAATTTTTCTGCATTTGCACCTTGTATCGCAATTATTGCTACATATCATGTTCCTCACTGATGTTGAAAATTCCCGTAAATTTGTATCTTGTATTGCGTTTTTTTATATATGCTTTCTATTCTGTTTCTGATTTCGTCACTGACATTTGTGTACCCACTCCTGCTTGGGCGCGAGCAGGGCTTGGAGTATTTGTAAATAAATAAATAAAAAAATTAATTGATCATAATTTCTGCATGCTCTTACGACGTCATTCTGGGATAGGATTTTCGCTCCCGCCACGAAGCGTCATTCATTGTGGAGCAGCCGAAATAGAGCTTTCACTATTCTACCTTGGTTCGAGGGGAAGGTCGTGGCAGAGTGACACCCATCGAAAACGTACAACTCATGGACGCACCCGATGACATGTACAGTCCCAGTTCCAGTGTGCTCAGTGCTATTGCCACGTCTGATTCATCATGTGCTGATTTATTGGGTTCCTCACAGGTCTAGCGTTCCAATCTTCTGTGTCTGATGGAAGAATTTCGCCGTTCTTTTGATGTCGCTCAAACTTCTCTAGGCCGCAGGACCACTTTCATGCATTTGTGTCGACACTGGCACCCAACTGTCACTGCCGCAACGTCCATATCTCGTATCTGCCGGCCACAGAACACCGTGTAATCAACAAGCAAGTCGACGACATGCTTGGAGGCTCTAAAGTGAAGTTGAGCACTGGGTGAAACCGAGGAAAGCGAGACGTAAGATGGCGCAGCGCGTTCGCGTCTGACGATAGGCGTCTGCAGCAGTAACACAAACATAGGCAACGCGAGTACAGACAGCTAAAGAGAGAATGTGCAGAAACAGAGTATGGGCTGACAGACCCTGCCTCCGAGGGCAACATGAGTGTGTGCAGTCGCTAACGTCGCAAAAACGAGCGAGCAGTCATCTAGCAAAGAAGCGAATTGAGTTTCTGTGGAAGTCTGTCCCCACATGAATCTTGCGGTTCGACAGCATTTTCAGCCTGTCGATGCGAGACCCGTATTGCAGTTTTCATGAACACCCGTTATCTTCTGCCCACGTTTGCATTTCAAAAATTTGTGGCTTACATCGCCACCCAGAAGATGATCTAGGTATTGTTTGGCGATCTGCATCATATAACGTTGCCCTCCTTCTCATTGCCATTATCGATGAGGTGCTTCCTATTTTGTCGCCGACTGTCCTGTATTAGTTCTCTTTTTCTGTCGTGTTCAAGAGGGCTTATTGAGATTATCATCCGTACTCATTAATTAATGAAAATGAAGCGCAATCAAATGTAGTCTTCCTGTGCTTGGAATTCTTTTCTTTCGCCGTTCATTTGAAATCCTCGAGCACCCCCTCTCTTTTCGCATGCTCTATACTGTTGTTCATATTAGAATTCACCTGTTGTGTTGTTTCCAACAATCGGCAGCCACATCTTAGCGCCTAGTGTACTTCCGATTTGTTTTCTACTTCACGTATCGCAAAATGGTTGAAGTAATCCTTCATAAAAACTGCTGTCATCTTACATTTTCTGTCGTCGCACTGTGACAGACTTCCTACCTATCGACTTTTACGTGGCTCGTAAATTCCCTTGCTGAAGTCTTGCTCTAGAAGATTTCTGATATCCGACAATCAATTTAATCATCAATATTTGCTTCCTCCGCAGAATGAACAGTAGCTGAATAGCTACGCTATTTCATGCCAAGACAAGCATGTAGCATATGCCATCATCACATTTGAATTTGAGTCGACAATTACAGAAACGTGACGCGCGAAATTCACATTTTAATTTTCATCAAAACAGCAAGAGGCTTCTTGTTGCTAGCGTTCGTCAGCGGCTGGAACTGTCCAACAAAACAACCATCATACAATTTCGGTAACTTTTTGAGAATAGAAATTTCGCAGTGCCGGAATTTTTTGAGTGCGTACAATGTGTCAGGTCCGCTTCATATGTCGTTCAAAGTATCGCTTTCATTCCGCCATCGCAAAATGGTTGAAGTAATCCTTCATAAAAACTGCTGTCATCTTACATTTTCTGCCTCGCTTCATATTGTTCCGATATACTCCTATTGCGCAAGCGTGGGTGTGCATTGTAGTAAGTATGACAGTCGCCCTCTGAGCGTCGAGCCCTATTTTAAATTCTGGTAGCGCAAATAGATTCTGTAATCTATCTTTTTTTATAACGACCGGCTTAACGTGACAAAAGGACGGACGGACTTGCACAACGCTTACTCGTCGAGTCGGCATACAGGAGTTTAGTGATTTAAAAACAATTTCTCTTCTGTTTATTAAAAAAAAGAGGCATTTTTATGCAAATTAAAACTGTTCATGCAATATGTAATGGGTGCTTCCGCTGGAATTCTCATCTCATAAAAATAAACTTCTAGCACTTCTAATAAACATAAGTTATTGTTACAGAAATCTGTGGTTTGGAGTTGACCCCAGGAGGAACGTTTATGCCAGTGAGTGCGAGGTAAGTGTGTGCAAAAGTGGCAACGAAATAATAATACATCTACTTTCATATGGAAAGCGGGAAGGAAGACATGCTGGGAGCCACAGACAACATTAGCCAGGATCTTCATGACATCATAAGTACCACAACTGCCAATTAGGCGAGTAGATTCAACTTTATCTTCGGTGAGAGCGCATGAGGCCCGAGTGCGTGGTGCGCTTAAAGTATACCTTGAGACGTAGTATTTCGCGTGTGGTGTGCGAGTTCTTCGGGCACTGCTACCCAAGATACGAGCTGTTTCTCAATTTTCAAACTGGTTAGGCGTGCCGAACTTCAAACTTTTCAAGCATATCGTGAATAGCAAGATTAGCAGCGACAAGTACATAATTTTTCTCACAGGTAACACTAAATGCTTTTTAATCTTTGAAATGATCCACTATGCCTTCGTGTGCGGGGGGCTGTTTGAAGATGAAATTTGAGGTTGTGCAGAGGTCCGCCTCGGTGGATCAGTGGCTAGGGTGCTCGGCTGCTGACCCGAAGGTCGCGGGTTCGATCCCGGCCGCGGCGGTCGCATTTCGATGGAGGCGAAATGGTAGAGGCCCGTGTACTGTGCGATGTCAGTGCACGTTAAAGAACACCAGATGGTCAAAATTTCCGGAGTCCTCCACTACGGCGTCTCTCATAATCATATCGTGGTTTTGGGACGTTAAACCCCACATATTATTATTATTGAGGTTGTGCAGAATTGTCACTTCAGAAACTCGAATAGCGGTCATGTTAGAGCCAGCTGAAAACTCGCTTATAGGCCGCGTTTTAGAAGTTGTAGAGATTGGTTTCCATGAAGCTTACTCTACGAGCGAGACCGGGAATGGACGCGACGTTCCTCTAGCGCCTAAGCACACAAACACGGTATAATTATGGCTGTAGAAAATGCAAAGGGGGGCACGTTGTCAACAAAGGTGCTTTATTGACCCAAGTTGCAACACAGCATTACATCACGGGATTGCGGGCCGCACAGGGTAACCCCGCAAGACGAATCGAGCACGCTTGCCTGCGGCGCTATGGGATATCACACAAGAGGACCAGCAAACGTTCCAATGAGAAGCCACCTGCAAAACCAGCGCGTGACTCTCTCTTTGAAGGTCGGGGAGCATCATCCCCGCGGCAATAGTAATGCTAGCCTAAGTGAACATTTCATCCTCAGATTGGCCCCTGTAGATTCCCTAGATTACAAAAAAATCCTCTGGATTGATTTTTCATTATCACTCAGGCGAGGCACGGCGACACCGTAAGCATGCAGTCTAACCTATTCATCAACTATTAATAGATTATTGGCAACCGGCTGCTTATACCAGCAGGATAGGAAGCCCCCAATCTACCAGGCACAAACAGCCTTGCGAATAGTCCGATCAACAGGGATTTCCTTCAAGAAACGCCAAGTTTATTCTGCAAGAAACAAGCCCGCTCTACAACCACTCTAGGACGGTGCAAGAGACTACCTGCATGACACACGGGGACCTGAAGATGGCTCTGTGTCCCGACGCAGAGTGCATACAGGCGGGGCAACACCTATTGTGAGCCATAGGGCACGGCGACATTGTAGGCAACTTCAACTTCAACGCCATTATTTCTTCCAGTACAGACTAGAAACGTCCTCCGGGGCTAAAAGCTGCCATCAGCAACTCGCAGTACAACCCGTGTATGCGCTGATTACAAGAGATGACTGACACGCTGCTGCTGCTACCAGCAGCATAAAGGCAGTCAATCTGCCAGGTGCAAACACCCTAGAGCATCGGTCCAGTCCACCGGGATTTCCTGCAACAAAGGTCCAGTTTATTATTGCGATAGCAATCATATGGACACTCCCGACGGGTTTTCGCCGTCGCCGTTACCGTCATGTCCCGAATAAAGTCTCAATTGATAACATGCCCCCCATGCACTGTACGTTCTAAAGCGAAGAAAAACATGCGAGTAGGAGCGATGAGCACGGCAAAAGCAGAGCTCAAACGAACCGGCCCATCTACGACATGCTTATGCACGGCATTGGAAAGAAACTTGGGCACATAAGATAAGCAGTAGTTTCCAGTTGCAAATTCATCGCCTCAAAGATGAGAAGTATCCTGCGTGTCGTTGCATTGGTTTGCGAAAATCGGTTTGCATGGCGAAAAAAGATAAATACGGACGTCCGGACCACTCTTGAGTAATGCAAAAACTAGATATATTGCAGTTTCTCCACATATGTATCATAAGTTGCATTGCCTGAAGAATGCAGGCGACGCGACATGGGGCGACGGTTGCGTTGGCCGCCCCAAAGTTAGTTAGTCGCATATGTTCCATATTGCACAAAATGTCGCAAGGGTCTGCCGTGGGCAAATGAAAAAAAAATTGGGGGGACCTTTAAGCTTCGCCTTTAAGAGTTGAACGCGATAGCGATATCCTGTCCCTAGTTCGTACTTCAATCCCTTAGTGCACACTATGTAATGCGTAGCATGCTTTAAACAATGAGCAATTATGCGCGGTAAATGCGGGCAATGTTTTCGAAGTTGCTTAACACCCACTACGTGGTTTTAAGGGAATACGCGCAGTAACGTGTGTGCCTTTTGTAATGGGTACACGGCTTTGAACCACAATGTCATTATGATATTGTCACGCACAGAGGCAAATTATTCAACAACTGAAAAAGAATGCCTCGCCGTGGTATGGGCAGTTATGAAGTTTCGCCCATATTTGTACGGCCGCCCATTCCAGGTTATCAGTGACCACCATTCGCTGTGTTGGTTGACAAGCCTCAAAGATCCTTCCGGGCGATTAGCACGCTGGAGCCTTAGACTACACGAGTTCGATATGACGATTGTGTACAAGTCGGGAAAACGACACACGGACGCCGACTGCCTGTCTCGATCACCGATAGAGTCGGCTGCTTCTTTCGATGAAGAGACGGCATTCCTCGGAATCCTCGACACGTCAACAATCGCAGACCAACAGCATGACGATCGTGAGCTACTTGGCCTGATTAATTATTTAGAAGGACGAAGCCAGAAATCACCCAAAGTCTTTGCAAGAGGATTATCGTCATTTTGTTTGCGAAACAAAGTCCTTTACAAAGTGAACTTCTCGTCAGACGGGTCCACCTACCTGCTTGTTGTCCCTACCGCCCTTCGTTCTGAAGTATTGCAAGCGTGCCACAACGAGGTCACCTCTGGACATTTAGGCTACACGCGCACACTGAGCAGAGTTCGAGAGAGGTACTGCTGGCCAAGACTCGCCGCTGCCGTGAAACATCACGTTCGGACCTGCCTCGATTGCCAGCGGCGCAAGTCACCTCCGACGAAACCAGCCGGTTTGTTACACCCAGTCCAAGTCCCGCCAACGCCGTTTGACCAGATCGGAATGGACGTTCTGGGTCCACTTCCTACCCCTAGTGCTGGTAACCGCTGGGTTATTGTGGCGACCGACTACCTTACTCGCTACGCCGAGACAAAAGCCATCCAGAGAGGCACAGCAGAGGAGGTGGCTCGATTTTTCGTAGAGAACATTGTGTTGAGACACGGCGCACCATCGATCGTTATAACGGATCGCGGAACCGCATTCACAGCAGCGCTTTTAGATCATGTGTTGGTGCTCAGCGGTACTAATCATCGTAAGTCGACAGCCTACCATCCACAAACCAACGGACTGTCCGAGCGGCTGAACAAAACCCTGGAAGACATGCTTTCAGTGTATGTGGACATAGAACACGAAAACTGGGACAAAAACTGCTTACAATACGGCTAAGCAAGAAACCACACGGATGACCCCATTCCGCCTCGTTCACGGACGAGAATAAGGACGATGTTGGACGCGATGCTGCCACACGAATGCGATGACGTTGAAACGAGTGCTGACGCGTTCACCCAACGCGCAGAGGAAGCCAGGCAGCTCGCACGTGTGCAAATATACGAACAGCAAGAGCACGACGCAAGTCGCTATAATCTACGTCATACACCTGTGACCTACGAAACCGGCGACAGGGTATGGGTGTGGACGCCTGAACGAAGACGGGGACTATCCGAAAAGCTGCTCAGACGATACTTTGGAGTAGAACTGAGAGGCGGGCGAGTTGGAACTTATCCATCGTTGGGTAGCGCACAAATTGACACAGCACAAAAGAAGAGGACGGTGCTTGTCCTGTCCTCTTCTTCTCTTTGTATTGTGTCAATTTGTGCGCTACCCAACGATGGATACTTTGGACCTTATCGAGTGCTGCGGCGACTAAGTGACGTCACCTATGAGGTCGTCCCGGATAGCCCCCCACTGTACAAGGCGTCGCCAGCACCGACCTGAACTTGTGCACGTAGTACGCATCAACCGTATGTAAGCGAGTGACTGCGAGGGAGTGTCGCTTGCACAAAGCCACCTTATGCGCGAATGACTGACTCGACTATAGCATCGGGGCGATACTCTTCAAGGGGGAGGCAAATGCCGCGCCCAAAGTGTGCAGACAACGAAGACGATGTGCGCTCCGACAGTCTCGCGGAACGGGACATGAACCGAAGAAGAAGACGTGTTTGTGTTTATGGTTTTCGCTTTGGTTGCTCCATAAAAACGGGTCGTTTGCCCTTGTGCCAAACATCTCGGTGTTCTGTTTACGGTGTACCGCGACAATATTCATATCTTCTTACGCCCGATGGCTATCCACGCTTGTACCACGCAATATTACTGCGATATTACATGTTGTATTGTGACGTCTGTATACAGGACGCGCGTGTTTCCAAATCATGAAAGTTATTTTCACTGCAGTTCCAAGCAGAGGAAGTTATTTTATATGTGGTCACAACCAGAAGCGTGGCTGCGTGGTAGAACACCTGCTTGTCACGCAGACAACCCGGGTTCGATCTTCATTCGGACCCGGAAATTTTTATTATTTATTTCATTTGCACCTTTCTCGATTTTTTGGTCACGGACAAGATGATGATTTTTCGCTCACAACCAACGACGCCGCCGCCGACGCCGACGCCGGAAATTCTGTGAAACAAGCTCTTTAACGCTATTGCGTTAAAATATGCTCAGAGACATGCCACGTGTTCTGTTTTGTAGGAGTTAAACGCAAATTTCTTTTTCTTTTGTTCACATGTACACTGTCGTCCTTTATGAAAGGGAACAAGCGAGCGCGTGTCGTGCGCTCTGCGGCGGCTGCCTACAGCGCCATCGACCGACAACTGAAGAAAGCATGTCCGCTTTTGGCGTCATCTGTTCGCAAACAAAGTAACGAGTGATAACCGTTGAACAAGCGCTGCTAGATTACGCCCCGCTTTGGTCTCGCAACGGGTGATGCCGCCAAAAGCGGACGCGCTTTCTTCAGCTGTCGGTTCATGGTGCTGTAGGCAGCCGCCGCGGAGCGTAGGCAACGCGCTCGCGTGTTCCCTTTCATGAAGGACGACAGTGTACATCAGCCAGACTGGCCAATGTATTCACATCCGTCTCAGCGGGCATCGAAATTCAATCAATGGAGCCGTCTCATCTGGCCTCGCTATGTCAGTCATGCAAATGTAATCCCATCTTTGAAAGCACAGTAATTTTGTACCATCAACTTAATCAGACAACGCGAGAAATTTCGGAGGCATATCATGTCACTAATAACGCCGCACTTAGTGTAAGTCTGCCATCTCGTTACAGGTACAGAAATTGAACTTTAATAATGGACTGTAAACACGCGCCTTGGTTGTTTGACTTTTTGTGCCTCTTTATCCCATGCGCACTGCACCCCAATATCTTATATATGTTTTTTTTTCTCATGCGTATAATAAGCTTTCAGCTGTGAGTGAGCGCTTGATTGTGTAAAGTCCCTTGTCATGCTTTCTTTTTTCGCTCGAATTATTCTTCCAAACCGTAGTGATATATAGTGACGGTGAAGGTTAGTAGACACTAATCGTTCGTTATACTATATACGGTGCGAGCAACGCTCACGCTGTATCGGGAATGTATCTATTTTTACTAAATGCCCACTATACTTTCTAGTGCATGGTTTCTCAAAGTGGGTTCCGCGGAATCTAGGGGTTCCACAGGCCCCTCCTCAAAAATTTTCTCTGGTTCCGCACTGGCTAAGTCAATTAGATGGCATACGCGGGGTGTAATCCATCTAAGGAACCCCCCATGTTGGTGCAAGTAAAGTGAGTTCAGTTGCACGTTAGGGAATACAGTTTTTAAATATCCTTGCGTTTGAACTTAGTGCACATGAATGGCGCGCTAACCGAATGAAAAATGCTTGCATGGAAGCGGAGGGTGGGGGCGATCCTTGGCACTTAATCGAGCTTAGCAGGGTTCCTTGGGAACCAACATGCTTGAAGACCCCTGCTCTAGTGTATACCCTTTAAATATCAGAATCTCACATTGCACTCATTGACAGTGTTGACGGACGTCGATTCCTAATCCATCAGCGAATCATATACCGATCCTGCAGTTCATTGGCAACCAAGTTGTATCGTTCTTTTTCTTTTCCTTTATGCCATAGGCATAGGTCGGCACTTTAAGGGAGTACTCACTCAAACTCACTCACCACAATTTTTTCAGCCTTCGCACTCACTCACGTTCACACTCACGTCCACTCACACTCATGAGTACTCACTCACATTCACACTCACCTCCACTCACACTCATGAGTACTCACTCACGTTCACACTCACGTCCACTCACACTCATGAGTACTCACTCATACTCAACTCACCACGTTCAAATGAGTGAGTGTGCCGAGCTCCATAGGTCGGCACTTTAAGGGAGTACTCACTCAAACTCACTCACCGCAATTTTTTCAGCCTTCGCACTCACTCACGTTCACACTCACGTCCACTCACACTCATGAGTACTCACTCACGTTCACACTCACGACCACTCACACTCATGAGTTCTCACTCACGTTCACACTCACGTCCACTCACACGCATGAGTACTCACTCATACTCAACTCACCACGTTCAAATGAGCGTGAGTGAGTGTGAGTTGAGTGCACTCATGAGTGAGTGTGCTGAGCTATGGCCATAGGGCACTGGCGCCAAAAAAGGAAAAAAAAAGTGACGCTTCTCCGCCGCTCAGCTTGTCCAACAGGGGGGACCGATAGGAATCGTCGAGAGGTCGTCGCAGCTAAACACTGAACTTCGTGATTGTCTCACGCAGTAATGTGTTGCACCTCCCCCAATTCACTGTGTCTAAGAAGTCCTGGAACGGCTCAAGCGGAAAGCTAAAGCCTGATACCCGCGCACTCGTCGTGGCGTACACACTTTTCCCATGAGCGCTCGCGCAAAGTTGGCGGCGCTCGTGTGCTTGACAATGGTCTATTTGGGAACTGAAGTGCACTGCACAATGCTGTTCACGCACCACGACCCGACTATTTGATTCATGGAATATGGACGCGGAGGAAAAGTCCGAAGCAGTGTCGGGCTGGTGCAAGGTTGATGACCTCGTAAGAGGTGGCTGCTGCTGTCAAAAACACCTGCAACAGCTATGCTCCAGCAAGAAGCAGTGACATGCCATGTATCTGTGAGAAGGTGTCCAGGGGCTCTATTCCACGCCGACAAGTTCGCGCTGAAAGGGCTGTTCGCGGCACCCCCCGCTGGATTTCTTGAAACCTAGCCACGGCCCACTGAGGCACGCTGGTGCCTTCGCACCTACCGGGGAAATGGAGAACCTTGCGCCTCCGAAGAGCAACGACCACCGGGTAGAAGTTCTGGCTGACAGGAAATGTCACATATGAGTCTGCTATGATGCATTCCAGGGCCATTCATAACACTTCTCAGATATTACTGGACTTGCATTCTACAAGTCATTCTACAAGTCCATTTGCCTGGGGCTAATACAACAAAGAGTGAGAGATGCGAATGGCACCATCCTTCAGGAACTGGTTGAATTCTGGGGAGCAAAACTGAGGGCCGTTGTCACACACAACTTCGTCGGGGTAGCCCTCTCTAGAAAATACTGAGAGCAGAAAGCTTGTCACTGTGTGCGTCGACACCTCGCTACAGAACTGTACTTCCGGCCACTTGGAGAAATAGTCTACGAGGGTGATGGCGAACCGGCAATCGTGTGGCGCTCTTTTTCCATGGGACCGACAATATCGATGGCGACCTTCTGCCATGGCCGCTCTGGAAGGGGTACAGGTTGCAGCGGAGTTACTGTAGTCTTGGCACTCTTGTCTGCATTCTGGCAAACTAAGCAGTTGTGGATGGCTAGCTCCACTTGTCTGTTCATTCCAGGCCACCAAAGTCGCTCTCGCAGTCGTGCCTTGGTGCGAACTATCCCGGGGTGTGCTTCGTGTGCAGTGGAAATGACCTGTGGGGTAAGGGAGGGAGGGACTACGAGGCTTTCTACCACAGACAGTTCTTCACGCACAGCAAAAAATGGCTGCAGTTTACCCGAGAAGGACTTGTGGGGAGGCCAACATGACGAGACGTAAGCCTTTACTTGTTCCAAGGTAGCATCTTCACGCAGGGACTGCTGGAACTGCTCTGTGGTGAGGCAGAGTGGGGCAATGAGAGAGGGACAACGTCTTCGTTGACCGAGGCATCTTCCTGCGAAACAGGCACTGGAAGGCGGGACAGGGCATCCGCAACTTGATTTTCCGAGCCTTTGCGGTTACTCCACCGTATAATTATAGCGCATAAGACGTTCTGACCAACGCGCAATGCGAAGAGGCCGTCTTCCTGAGCCATGAGATGACAGAAGGGAAACCAAGGCTTGGTGGTCCGTACAAAGTGTGAAGCGCCGTCCCCAAAGGTATGTGTGCCAACGCTCGCAGGCCCAGACGCAGGCAAGTGCCTCCCGTTCACCAACTGCATACTTCCTCTCTGCTGAAGATAGACTGCGTGATGCGAAGGCGACTGTGCGTAGCTGGTGCCCATCCACTTGTTGAAGAACGGCCGCAAGGCCGCAGTCAGACGCATCCGTGGAGACAACCACAGGAAGAGTGGGATCAAACATCTGAAGTACTCTGCTGGATGACAGCAAGAACCTTGACCCTCCGGAAACTAGCATCAACGGCATCACTCCAGGTAAAGACTTGATTCTTGCGGAGCAGTGCACGCATCGGATCCACGACTGCAGCAAGGCAGGGAACAAACTTGGCGTAGTACTCGACTAAGCCGAGAAACGAACGCAGACCAGCGGCGTCAGTAGGAGCAGGGGTGTGCAGTATTGAATCCACCTTTTCAGGCAGCGGTGCAATGCCTTGAGCTGTGACCCTGTGGCCCAAGAAGGACAGTTCTTTGACACCAAAGGTGCATTTGTGGTTGAGCTTGAGTCCAGCGGCTTTGATGCAGCGGAGAACAGCGACCAAATTCCTTAAGTGCTCTTGTTCGGTGCGGCCGAACACAATAATATCGTCTATGTAGAACAAAACGCCAGAACATCCCTTGAGAATCTGCGACATAAGCTGCTGGAAAGGCTGTGGGGGCAGACGCCAGCCCAAAGCATACGCGCTTGAAACGGAACAGGCCGTCGTGAGTCACGAATGCAGTCAAGTCTCGGCTCTCGGGGTGCAGCAGAACCTGGTGGTAGGCGGACGCAAGATCCAACTTGGAGAAGACTGTTGCACCGACGAGGCTGTTCAAGAGCTCTTCCATGTGAGGAAGCGGAAAACTATCAGCGATGACAGCTTTATTAGGTTCCCGAAGGTCGACACAGAGTCGAATGCCACCGTCCTTCTTCCTTACTACAACGATAGGGGACACCCACTCCGAGGCATTAATGCACTCGATGACAGCCAGTTCTTCCAATCTTACGGAGCTCTTCCAAAACTTGAGTCGGAGTGTCAGTGGAAGACGTCGAAGTTTCGATGTCACAGGAAGAACGTCTAGTCGAGTCTTGATGCGGTGAACGAAGCCCTTGGCAAACCCAAGGCCCGGGCCAAAGAGGGAGCCGAACTCGCTAGACAGGGTCTTCGGAAGGGGAGTTGGTTGGCGAAACTTGGCACGAGCCTGAGAGCTGAGCGGCGTCGAGTGTCGCTGGCATCGTCGACGTCTCGAAGCAATGCAGGGACAATGCAGGATAGATGTACCTTCCGCCACAACGTAGAACATGATATAGGCTGTACGTCCCTTGAACGTGACTTCCGTGAAGAAACAACCACGTGCGGGAATGCAGCGCTTGGAGTAATCGAGCAGCTTCACTCGCGTAGCGGAAAGAAGCGACTCATTAGCAAAATATTGCTTGAAAATGCTCTCTTCCAAGATGGAAACAGACGATCCCGAGTCAACAAGAAACTTCAAAGACTTGCCGGTGATGAAAACGTCAACGAAAATGCCGGCTCGTGCAGGACCGGCCACGGTAAGAACGCTTAACCCTTCACCATCACAGGACAAGTCCTGGCAGTCGACTTCATGGACGGAAGCGGTGGAATGACGCTGTCGCCTGTTGCAAACTGAGCGGAAGTGCCCAATGCGATCGCAGTGAAAACAGCGCTGACCTTGTGCGGGACAGGAGGGCGACGAAGCACGGTGCTGGCGGGAACCACAACGGTAACAGTACGGAGACGCATTGTTCGAGCCGCTGAAGCGTTCAGCGGAAACTGAGCGTGCCGAGCGTGCCTGGGAAGACGAGCGCGGCCGCGTTGAACCTCTCGGAAACCGACCGCCTCGCGAAGTTAGCTGCTGAACGTGCCCGGGAACAAGCTCACGAACTTGCTGAGCAGCCTGTTCGAGTTGCTGTGCCAGGAGTACGGCACGCGAAAAAGAAAGCGATGAACCTTGTAAAAGCAGACGTTCACGAATATTTTCTGACGAGATGCCTTCTTCGAACTGGTCGCGAAGAGAGTCGTCCGTGGCGACGAAAGAACAGGAAGAAGCAAGCTCCCGTAAAGCGGCGACGTACTCTTGTATGGACTCGCCTGGCTGCTGGGTGCGGCGGCAGAAGCGATGGCGTTCCACGACAACATTGCTTGCCGAGGCAAAATGCCGCGTCAACGCAGCGACGGCTTGGTCGAATGATGATGGGGCAGCGGCCAACTTCTTGACCCCATCATTCTCAGTCGCGGTAGAACCGGAGGGGGGCGGTTTCGGAGGCGTGGGGTGGCAGTGTGAAGAAAATACGTTGGCCTTCAATTCCCAGACTGTGGAGGAGGAAAGCTTTGCGTCGTTCGGGCGTAAAGTCCGGTGCTCCGGACGCCAAAAGAAAGGTTTCACACACGCGAAGATATTGCGGCCACAGAACCGGTGGGCGGCCCTGCGCGGGCAAAAACGGTGGCGGTGGGGCGAGGCCGGAGAAGCATATGACGGCGCCTCGCTACAGGCGAGGTAATGCCTTCATTAAAAATCGTCGCCAATGTGGTGTTGCGGCCTGAGGCCGTGATGAAAAGAGCGGACACGCCACGATAACACAACAAAACCGACTGCCGCTTTATTTTAGAACACCCATATATACAAGGCAACCAACAGATCCACCAATGTTGCTAGACTATACATTGAAGCCGAAAATAGGGACACTACACAAATAAGTTTGAGGTAGGTCTCAAGATAACGTTCTGCAGACTGAAAGAAACCGGTGTGGAAGTTTGGCGAACGAGCGAGTGTTTGGGATTGATGGCCGAATACGACTTCGTTCAAGAATATGTTTATGTATGCCATTTATTGCGATGGACTATACTTTGATAAGAAACTTCACCGAAGAACACGGATAGGCCCACGGCATTCCTACATCATGACACACAATTTACCACTGTCCATAAAGTGGTAAATGTAGAATCATTGTATAATTCTCGTAATGACGCATGGAAGGGAAATGTCGCTGATTAACGAAAAGAAGACTAACGTAGAATTTAGGAACAGGACGACGTGGGACTGAACGGACAATCATATGCGAAACACTAAGAGAGGTGCATAGTGGATTACAGAAGAAGGAGGCGCAGCAGACATTCTTGCGGACTTTGATAGCAAATGTGGACGTTAGCTTGTAACGTAATTCGAAAAAACAGAAAACTGACGGACGGCCAGTAACGGCAAGAGAATTGATAACCAGAGATTCCGAAACGTAGCCAGGGAATGCTGAGTGTTAGCTGACGGGGTGAAATTAACAAATTCGCAGACATGAGATTGAATCAGATGATCACAGGATATCACAAACCGGAGATCATTGGGAGATGTCATGCTGTTGCAGTCTACATAGAAGAGGCTGACACTTAAGATGATGATGCCAAATTACACGTCTTGATCAAAACTTTTCATGAGCCCTAAACTGCGCATATATTGAGCATATATTTGAGCATATATTGTTGGCAGTGGCCTTCCCTGGAACGCCCTTTTCGGGTGGCATCCGCATGGTGTCTAGCACTCTAGCACTCGTGAGCGTCCCATATTTTCTCTAGCACGCGTGAGCGTCCCATACGCTGTGCCATCGCACCACTTGGAAGGCATGTTTGACATCACAATTTGGCGGTGTTTGATTATTCCGGATGTGGAGAGTGTTCTATGTCAGCTTTAATTTTGTTCCTTTTGTTCTGCACTGGGTTTTTATTCCATTTTCCCAAGATTCAACAAAGCGTTCATACAGAGTGTTATCTTGCAGCATTTGCTTCTACCGCGGCTAGAACACATTCATGTAGGCCACACATGCTCATACGTATTTAGGAAGCCTGGATACGTATCGTAGTGGGTAAGACGCTCGCCTTCGGAGTATGATAGTTCAAAATATATTTCTTTATGATATCGCTTGCGCGATGCATCCCATGGATCTCCCGGGTACGACGTTCACTGACGACACTTCATTATACAGAGTCTTACTCTATGATGACACCTGCTATTAACGTTACTATCAGTTGTTTTTATTTCAGCGAATTATTCGCCTTTTTTCAGAGCTGCGATGACGAATGGAAGGAATAAACCAGTACATTTTGCGGAACCTTGCCCTGGTTATGTAAGTCTAGGTTTTCTTTTCTTTATGGACTTGTCAACTTGTGGCAAAGAAAGAATCTAGGAGCTATTTGGAGACGGTCTCAAGGGGCAAAGAAAGCAGTTCTGTTTGTCAATTCTCAGCATTCTTCATCATCTGCCCTTGGTCCATGAAATACAGACTGCGGTATTACCTCCGGCAGAGAAGGGAGCCTTCAGTGATGCAGTTCAATCACTTCTAAACAAAACACCAGGCCTGGCGAAACTTGCAGCGCAGCCAGAGGGAAAGCTGGAAGGGCGGCTTTCCGAGAGCCTATTGTAAGCTCTCTCAGGACGAATACTGGATGTACAGTTGCACGGTACCCATTGTAGAGAATTGGACAAGCCGCTGTGCGCGTGGCGAAGATCCCTCGTCGACCTCTTTTTTATTCCGAACACACTCATCTCATCTTGAAAATGATACTACCAACTCCTATCCTCTACACAGTTTTGAACCACCCCCCACGCGCCCACAGTGACGCCTGAACATGAACAACCTTAACACTCACATGTTCTTGGTATACACTGTTTCTTCATCAGTATTCGTATTAGTTACAAGTCAATTCTGCTGGTGTCATCCGCGTCTCCTCCTGAACTTGGTGTTCCGGCGATGCTTCCACAACTTGTTCTACATCATTGCTTTCGAACGCATCGCTCTTGATAACATGTGCTTCCGGTGAGCGGTTTTCGTTGGCATGAACGTCTGTTATGCAGATTCTGCCAGAAGTTTCTGGATAGTCTAGTCTTCGAAGCGTTCAGCTTCGAAGCATCGGCCTTCAGCCTCGGCCTTGGTCTGTGCTGTTACACTCGCGTCTGTGACGCCGCCTCGGCATTTTGCAGCTGCACTGAGACAGGCTGTACGATTGACATTCTTCTCCAACTCTTGTGCAGGTTACGCGAAGGGCGGCAATTACGTGAAGTACTGGCGACAGGCTTTTGTATCATTATGGTCGTTCTTATATTTCCTTTCCCTTGTTCAAGTGTCCGTGATTTGATTTCGTCAGACACTGGCATGCACAGAGTTGAGGACTGCCTAAGACATGCATTTGTCGTCTTCGGTGTCCACTCCTCCTTGCTATCTGGTGGACAGCCTCCTGAATTTCCACATGGTTCCCGCTATTCGATCGGAGTAGTGCCTTCCACCACAAACTCCTGAGTTGTTTCAGCTCTCTTGTCATTAGCTGGACGGGTATTGCAAGTAGACGAGAGCTTTGAAGTCATGGGAGAGGGTCTCTAGAAGTACAGGTTGTTCTTCGGTGCTGATCTTTCGGATGGCAGCTTCTGTACTGGGAACGTCAGTTTGTCTGCTTCCAGAATGCTCAACTATCTTTCTTGAGGTCGACTCGTTTAGCATCTGTGTGACAACATTGTTGTTCAAGACGCAATGGCTAGATTGTGGTGACATAGACCGATAGAGTAGTTTGCTTTATGCTTCTGTTCTAAGCCGTTGCCTTATTGGTTCCAGGTGAGCCCTGTCGAGCTTTTAAAATGTTTGCGATTTTATGATCCACTCTGATTTTGCTAGAATAATCTCATGCACATAAACGTCGGCTTCCTCGTATCTGCTTCAAAATTATCGATGTCAACTGCTTTTTTCAACCTCCTTATCGATTCGCCTCAGAAGCTCGTAGTGCTCACTGAAAATTTGGTGAATATTCCGCTGCTCACGTATTGATGGGCGCTCCGCATTTAATAGACATTCGATACTTCCGATGGCTTGCGTGACGGCCTTGCATAGTTGACGCCATCTTTCGAACAGGGCCTCCATGATCCGGTCCAGTGTCTCAAACGTAAGAAAGCACGGTCGGCAGCGTTGCGAGGCAAAGTCGTAGTCGACGTGGCAAGCATTAAAACGTTTCGCACAACGAAGATCCGTCTGCTGTTGGGCTGTCACTCACGGCCTGGGTCTCGGTGATGCTTAGGCCTCGCACATATCGTCGGCTTCACAAAAGTCTTCAAGGCTTCAGATTCGGTAGAGAATTCGCGAGATCCACTCGGTCTCACCTTTAAAGGGCTTTTAGCCTGGGTTTCACGGCACCGAAATGTAGATAAAAGGACAAGCCACTGCCTTTTTTTTCGTTTTGTCCACTAATGAAAACGAGCTCATACCAAATAGGGGGGAACGGCCAAACTTTCGATTCTTCTTTTTTTCCTCCGCACATGGCACGCACCCATTGAATGTGATGGGCCGACCGCAGCGCCTTCCAGACCACACATTCTCTTTCTGCCATGGATGAAAACGATCGCGAAAGCGCTCTCGCCAGCGAAAGGCAAAGGGGCAACGCCGACAACAATCTTCCTACTCCGGAGGAGAGGGCGCGGCATCCGGCAGCTCAACGTATACGCAGACAGCAAGCTACCCCGGGTGCGAGAGCTCGGGAAGTAGCGACAAAACGGCAACGCCGACAACAAGCTGCTACTCAGGTGTTGACAACGCATACACACGCGTTGTCGACACCTGGAGTAGCAGTCCTGAGTGACAACGCGTACACACGCGTTGTCACTCATTTACATGCGCGAGTGGGCAATGTCAAGGGTGATTTACGGTGAGATAGATCCCTAGTGCTTCACCCAGTCGTCATGATTCACTTCGTGGAGATGCGTAGATTTTTTTCTCAGTGTGCGCTATAGCTGCTACAGACACCAGCGACGGACAACTACGCCACGAAAATCGGCTGGAGTAACCTTATAACAGCTTTCACCATCACTTCATTTCAGGCAGATGACGGCGTGATCGACGTCGGATCTAGATTAGGATGCAGTGGCAATGGAATGAGACTTTTCATGTGTGACAGTGTCGCCTCGTGCACATACGCATAGCCGTGCGCACGGGGAGAGGGGGGCGCAAAGCCAGCCCCACATACATTGACATAACGGGGGGGGCGAAAGGGGGGGGGGGGCGCCAAAGTCAGCCCCATACATTGACACGATAGGGAGGGGTGCGCTGCGACGAACCTTCGCCCCCCCCCCCCTCGTAGGGGAACTCTGCGCACGCCTCTGCATATTCGAATAGGGCCCGACGTGTCGTGACCGAAACGTCTCCGAAAATCTAGTGCGCAGTGATCCGCATGGGAGGAAGGGGCTGTGCTCACATGTGACATCATTGTGACACTAGTTGAAGGCATTTCTGCACGAGCTAAGGCGGTAAGGCTGGCGCATTTGAGTCGTTGTGACTAAGGTAACGCGAGGGCACTTCTGGGCATGTCGGTTTCATCGGAAAGAAGTGCCTGTAAGGCAGAGTAGATACGCGGTCAAATACATAGTAGGAGCTTGAGACGCCAGTGGTGTCTTGCGCAAGAAACGCTACGGTAAGCTCACAAATGGCAAAACTCCAGTGGAATTTTGACGGTCGCCGGACACTCATATTGCCAACATGCCAGCTATTGTCCAGGTAGGACATTTGTTGATACTATTAGCGTGTAGATGTTTCGTTTCGGTACGCTTGTGATTAGTTGCACGTGACAGAAGGAAGTTGTCAATAACATTGGAAAGAAGGCTTCACCCGACATTACTGAGAAGTTAGCTAGTTGTTTTGGGCATTAAGGCGACGTTGTAAAGCACTATGTTCGCTACTCTTGTAGCCCCGCTGGTTAAAGGGCCTTATGAAAGCACAGGAGGTTCTATAGCCTCCAGTCACGGAAACCCTTCGTGTTTTGGGATTTTGATACAAGGCTAAAGGTCAGAGAACATCAGTAGAAATGCATGAATGAAGCCATTTGACGTATCCTGGGGCCTGAAATAAGTCAGGATGCAGAAGGCGCAAGTGTTTTTAGCAGCAGACCTTGTTTAAGCCCACGAACCGGCACATCCTTGTTAGTCCGCTTGTTATCGTCTGCTTCGCTCCCAGAACACGTGCTTCAATATAGTCACTTGTTGGGCTAGTTGGTTCGACATCTTGCATAGGGGAGTGCGGAATTGGTTGGGAAGAGAAGAAAGAACACACGACAGAAAAGACGCTTTTCTGAAGTGTGTTCTTTCTTCCCAACCTATTCCGCGCTCCTCTATGCAAGAACACGTGTGTCGATTTGTCCGGCGTGGGATACCATAACTGAGATTCGTGAGAGAACGATTACAAAGAGGAAGCAAGGCAGATAGAAACAGAGAAGGAAAAGCAGGAAAGAAAGAGAAATTTGCAGCGGAAAAATTTCTCGACTACACGTGATTTCAACCCGCGTACCCTCGATCCGAAGGCGAGCATCATCACCCATCAGCTATCCCGACACGCTTGCAGACGGGGAATTGAGGATGAGGAGGAGATAAGTGAGAGAGAGGAAGGAAGAGTAAATCGTGACTTAGAATAAAGAGATACTAGAGACAGGGAATAAAAAGAGAATGAGAAAGAAAGACAGAAAGATATTGTTACGGGGAAGAAACCGTAAGCGCAGGATATATTTGCGAGCACAAGCGTACAACGCTGCTGCAGTTCAAGCGCGTTCCGCTCAGCACTTCGTCGTCGTCATCCTAAACCATCTTCTGAGCCCGTGACATTACCCGCCGGCGGCAGAAGCACCGTCCCGGTGCGATCAGTCCTCGGAGCGAGAGTGGTACGGTTTAAGTCTCGACACATGCACGATGTCGCTCGTAACTGGAGCTGTTGCTGACCTCTGATGGAGCGGAGCAATCTCATAGGTAACGCTAGTGACCTTTCGTACGACGCGGTAAGGGCCAACATAACGTGACATCAGTTTTTCACAGAGACCAACACGTCGTGATGGTAGCCGACAACAAGACCAGCGACCCTGGAGAGTACTGCACGTCGCGGTGTCGGCGATCGTAAACACACTTTTGGTCAACCTGGGAAGCGAATAAGCGATCCCGGGCAACTTGGCGGGCGATGTCAGCACGGGCCAGTGCATCACGAGCATAGGCAGTCGATGAGTCGGCGTCAGAATGGAGCATGGTGTCCATGGGTAAAGGCGGGTCATAGCCAAACAGTAGGTAAAAAGGTGAAAATCCAGCTGTGTCGTGACGTGAAGAGTTGTATGCGAAGGTTACAAAAGGTAAGTGGATGTCCCAATCTCGGTGGTCCTCGGAGACGTACATTGCAAGCATATCTGTCAGGGTACGGTTCAGACGTTCGGTGAGGCCGTTGGTTTGTGGGTGGTACGCTGTTGTGAACTTGTTGTGGGTCGAGCAGAATCGCAGTAGGTCGTCGACTAATATGAAACAGCGGCCGCGGTCTGTTATCAACTGACGAGGAGCACCGTGACGCAGAATGATGTCATGAAGAATGAAATCGGCTACATCAGTAGCGCAGCTGGTGGGGAGTGCTCGTGTAATGGCATACCGCGTTGCGTAGTCGGTAGCGACGGCAATCCACCGATTACCAGTGGCCGACTCGGGAAAAGGTCCTAGAAGATCGAGGCCGACTCGGAAAAATGGCTCATCTGGTATTTCAATGGGCTGAAGGCTGCCAGCAGGCAATAGCGCAGGTGTCTTGCGCCGCTGACAGAGGTCGCACGCCGCAACGTACTGTCGCACAGAACGGTAGAGGCCAGGCCAAAAGAATCGTCGACGAACGCGGTCATACGTGCGTGACACCCCTAGGTGTCCGGCGGTAGGTGCATCGTGAAGCTGGGCCAAAACATCCGAGCGGAGATGCGCAGGAACAACGAGCAAGAGCTCAGCACCTTCAGGGCGGGCGTTGTAGCGGTGCAAGATGTCCATTGTGAAGGACGAACATCTGTAAGGAACGATCAGGCTGTGAAGATTGCAGACCATCTATAATAGGCCGCAAAGAAGAGTCGCGGCGTTGTTCAGCAGCTATGTTTGTGAAGTCCGTAATGGAGAGAACGAGTGCTTCATGTCCATCTTCCGTCGTTTCAGGCGGATCGACTGGGTACCGAGACAAGCAGTCGGCGTCCTTGTGAAGTTGTCCCGATTTATAGGATACGGAAAATGTGTATTCTTGTAAGCGCAGCGCCCAGCGACCGAGGCGTCCCGTGGGGTCCTTGAGCGAGGAGAGCCAGCAAAGCGCATGATGGTCCGTAATAACGGAGAAGTGTCTTCCATGTAGGTAGGGTCGGAATTTCGCAATTCGCCCAGACGAGAGCTAAGCACTCGCGTTCCGTGATCGAATAATTTTGTTCCGATGGCGACAAAAGACGGCTTGCGTACGCGACGACACGGTGCATGCCTTGTTGCTGTTGCGCAAGCACTGCGCCTATGCCGTGGCCACTGGCATCGGTACGAAGCTCCGTGGTGGCAGAGGGGTCGAAGTGTGCCAGAACTGGTGGATTGGTGAGCATGGCAACGAGCGCCGAGAAGGCATTCGCTTGCTGTTGGCCCCAGGTGAATGCGACGTCCTTTTTGAGGAGGCAGGTCAGAGGACGGGCTACTTCGGCGAAGTTCTCGACAAAACGACGGAAGTAGGAGCACAGTCCTAGGAAACTTCGGACGTCCTTAGCCGAACGGGGTGTGGGGAAGTCGCGAACTGCTCGGACTTTCCCAGGGTCTGGCTGTACGCCCGCAGCGTCAACAAGATGGCCGAGTACGCAGATTTGGCGTTGCCCAAAGTGACACTTCGACGAGTTAAGTTGAAGGTTGGCGCGTCGGAAAACATCAAGCACTGTGGACAGGCGATTAAGGTGGTTTTCGAAAGTAGTGGAAAAAACAATAACATCGTCAAAATAGCAAAGGCAGATGGACCACTTCATGCCTCGAAGGAGAGAGTCCATCATGCGCTCGAAAGTCGCGGGAGCATTACACAAGCCAAAAGGCATCACTTTAAACTGGTAAAGTCCATCAGGAGTCACGAAGGCCGTCTTCTCTCGGTCTTGGTCGTCCACAGCGATCTGCCAGTACCCTGAGCGGAGGTCTATTGAAGAGAAATATTTGGCGCCGTGCAAGCAATCGAGTGCATCGTCTATGCGCGGGAGAGGATACACATCTTTCTTGGTAATGTGATTGAGATGGCGGTAGTCAACACAGAATCTCCAGCTATTGTCCTTCTTTTTGACAAGTACAACGGGTGAGGACCAGGGACTAGACGAGGGTTCGATTATGCCCTTGTGAAGCATTTTATCCACTTCCCGCTGTATAATAGCACGCTCCGGGGCTGACACACGGTAGGGCCGTCGGTGAATGGGTCGAGCATCACCGGTATCGATGCGATGGGTTACCACGGATGTCTGGCCCAAATTACGGTCGCCGAAGTCAAAGATGTCCTGGTAAGAAACGAGTACGCGTCGAAGAGCAGAGATTTGTTCAGAAGTGAGCTCGTCGGAGATCATGGGCGTGAAGTGGTCGCAGGAAGAACGTGACGAGAGTGATGTCAATGGAATATCAGGTGGCGAATCTGTGGTCAAGGCGGAAATGGTATGGTCGGCCAGAGGTGTCAGACGCGCAAGTGACGTGCCGCGAGGAATAACTTGCGTCGAGAAGCCAAAATTGAGGAGGGGAACTGAAGTTTGATTGTCTGTAACTGTCACCACCGTGTTGGGGAGCGCGACATTGCGCGTCATGGCGACGTCAGAAATCGGGGCAGCAACATAATCACCATCGGGGACTGGTGGGAATGGCGAGAGCTGGACTTGAACTGCGGCTTGCGGCGGAAGTCGAAGAAACTCGACGGAGCGTAGACGGGGTGAGCTGATAGGAGCGGTATCCGAGAACGAGGGGAGTTCTAGGCGAAGAAATCCTTCAGAGCAGTCAATAAGCGCAGCGTGCTTGGTCAGAAAGTCGATCCCAAGGATGAGGTCATCAGGGCAATTTTCTAGTACAGCAAACAGGACCGAAGTGTGATGCTCAGAAATTGTTATTCGTGCAGTGCACATTCCAAGCACAGTAGCGGTACTCCCATCGGCTGTACGGACGGTAGGTGCAATCGCAGGCGTCATGACTTTTTGGAGGCGGCGGCGGAGGTCTGAGCTCATCACAGATATTTGTGCACCGGTATCAATAAGAGCAGTTACAGGTAAGCCATCAACGAGAATTCCAAGAAGGTTGCATCGCTGGTCAGGAGTAATCAGAGGGTTTGCAGTCCGAGTCGTGTATGCAGCGTCACCTCCGGGGGCTGCACCGGCTAGTTTCCCGAGTGACGGATGAAGGGAGACCCAGAGCGGGGACGTTGGGGCGAGGGGGGACTGACGACGCTGGGGCGCTGCGGGCGATGGGGAGCGGCTGGGCCGATGTTCTGAGAAACGTTCCGCACCCGCCTCAGTGCGGAAGGACGAACCATATGGCGTAGGTTCGGAGCGGGGTCCCCAATTGTAGAAGCTGGGTTGAGGTGAGGAGGTCCAACGGCTGCGGCAATGGCGGGCGATATGTCCTATCCTGTGGCACGTGAAACATATGGGCCGATCATCAGGTGTACGCCATTCGGCCGGGTTTCGACGTGGCGCGAAGGTGGGGTTCGGAGTAGCGGCCGCAACGACTGGAGGAGCCAAGTTTGGAGTAGCATTGGCATTTTGAAAAGTTGGCGAAATGCCCATATTCGCGATCTCTTGACGAACCACGGCCTGTATTAATGAAACAGTAGCGAGGCTGTTTCCTGGAGCACCGTCGTTAGACATTACGGGTGCCATAGCCTCGAGTTCCCGACGGACTATCCTGGTGACGTTTTCCGTAGATGGTGGTTGATGTAGCGTGGGCAAATCTTCGCAGGAGGACGTAGCCGCCGTGTTGGGAAGGCGGTCAAACCGGTGAGTGATGCGCCTACTTTTTGCCTGTTCGAAGCGACGACATTCTGCGATGACCGACTCCACAGTCGAGCAGTCCTTGCATAGCAGGAAATTGTAGGCGTCATCGGCAATTCCTTTCAGTATGTGTCCGACTTTATCGTCCTCAGGCATATCCTTGTCCACCTTGCGGCACAAAGCTAACACGTCCTGGATGTACGCGATGTACGGCTCCGTGGATGTCTGGGCACGAGTTGCGAGCTCTTTCTTTGCAGCCACTTGTTCGTCCGATAGGTTTCCCAAATAAATCGCGTAATTTCGCCTTGCAGACATCCCAACTAGTCAACTCTTCTTCATGCGTCTCGTACCAGAGTTTCGCCGTGCCCCGCAAGTAGAAGAGGATGTTCGCCAGCATCATCGTCGGGTCCCAGTGGTTGCTGCTGCTGACGCGCTCGTACAGGACTAGCCAGTCGTCGACGTCGATGCCGCTTGTGCCGTTGAAGGGGCCAGGGTCACGGGGCTGCACCACAACAATTGGCTGTGGGCCTGGCGGATCTTGTTCACATTGGGTAGCTTGGTCAGTCATCGTGGTAGCAGCAACGCGCCGTCCACTGCGAAGATCCAGTTCCTGGAGCGGTATAGCGAGTCGCACCCCGCACCTTCCACCAAAGATGTTACGGGTAAGAAACCGTAAGCGCAGGATATATTTGCGAGCACAAGCGTACAACGCTGCTGCAGTTCAAGCGCGTTCCGCTCAGCACTTCGTCGTCGTCATCCTAAACCATCTTCTGAGCCCGTGACAATATATATGGACAGAAGGGGAAAGAGGTAGAAAGAAGGAAGTGAGAAATAGAGAGAGAGAGAGAGAGAAGGAAATGGAAGAAAGAGAAGGGAGGTAGAAAGATCGAGAAAGAGAAATAAATAGAAAGCGAGACTGAAAAAAATAGGAACAGAGACAAAAAAGACAAGAAACGGGGAGAAGAGCTGAAAAAGATAGAAAGATATGAGGAAATAGAGAAGTAAATATAATAAAAGAACGTCGCCCAGCGTCGCCCTTCCTTCGGGCTTGGCACCACTAGTGCGAAGCTGGCTTAATTTTTTTGCGGTGCATATGCCACTCTCCGCTAGCGACATGTCGACAGACAGGGCCGCTGAGGATGGGCCAAAAGTCTGCAGATGAATTGGGTCATGGGGCCAATATTCCAAGGTGGCCAGCGGTATGCACTTCTTACGTGTGATAGAATCTGGTTTGGGACCAGGACCACTTATCAAGCAACTGAATCGACTCTCCTGGCCAAAGTGCGTTGGCGGGCTAGTTGTTTTATCATGCTAATTTTGAACAGCGCGACTGAACGCGGACATAGAGCATGCACGCGCACAAAGCGCTGACTTTCAGCTGGAAATGTTCATTTTCATTGCATGAGACGCCTATATGTAGTACATACGCGGGCAGGTAACAAGAAAGCAAGAAAGATACAGGAGAAGGGTCCAAACGCGCATGTTTTTGCCACAATCGCAACCTGGTGCAATGAATCTAGGGTGACGGATCGAGAAATCGCACTTCCTTGTCGGACAGTGACAATGATGGTATGCTGACACACTTATTAATTTTTGCTACTTTCACAGGCTTGAATAATTGGCCATGCCAGTATATCTTTTGCCCCGTTTAGAATACTTGTTTTATCAAACATGGGAATACGGCCACATTTTTATAGTGAATAGCAAGGTGCCCGGAAATTACTTTTGTGACATTGTACTTATGCTCCTTCAAGCATAGACTAACACAACGGCTAGTCTTGGCAATGTACACATCTGCGCACAAGAACGCGACCGAATAAATCACGTGTTTAACAATATCCACGAATTTCCCGGTGGATAAGAAATCGCAAAAAGTTGCAGTTTGAATATTTTTACCGCAAAAACGCATAAAAGTGACTACCCTCTCCATCTGATTTTGTCCGTAAACAATACATGGCAGAAGTGTTTGGCATTGTTTTACAGAAGCATTAGGAGATGCTTCTTGTTGACGATCCTTATTTACTAGTTAAGTCGGAGCAAGTTCTTGAATTTTTAAACGCCAGGCAGGACCAGAACCCAGCCGTCTTTTTTCGATTGACGTTAATGATCTCTTTTACTCGATACCCCAGACAAAAATGATGACATTTGTTGCAGACAGTATTGACAGTGTGGGGAGTGTCAAATTCGAGAATGCTTCCGGCTTGTCCCGTGAACAAATTGCAGAGCTTCTTCACTTTCATGTTAACTCAACCTACGGAACTTGGCACGACCACATTGTGAAACAAAAAAATGGCATATGTATTGGGCTTTCCATCGTTCCCTGTTTGAGCGACCTATTTCTGGCTAACCGCAACAACCTCCTCCAGTATTTGTTTGATAAGTACGGACGTCATTGGCGTCTTCAGATTCGTAGATGATTACCCTAATTGTTTAGGCAGTGGCTCGAACAACATTGACTCGGGGATCACAAGATCCCTGTCTATTTTTACTGATGCGTTGTCCCTCTCCTACTGAGGCGTGAAGTCCCAAAAGACAATTTCATGAGGTTTTGGGACTGGTGTATGTTGGCGCTATGACCCCAGAGGTAATGAGCCGGTGTTACTATTATCATATTCGCATTAAAGGATTACTCAAGTGCGCTGTGATCCAGTCGTGTTTCCACAATTCTCTGTCTTGTAAGCATAAAATTGAAGAAAGTTTGTGGGGCCAGGCTAAGCGTCAGTGCGACTACTGTTAGCCCTTTGAGACTGTTGTCGGCGGTAGCGGAACACCTGAGAAAAAAGTACCGGTCAAGCCCGAATGAGCGTGACAGCGCCACTCCGAGCAAAAAAGATTGCGGTACTGTGCTACATTCACACCATATCGCATAATCCCAAAAGAATTGCGGAAAGGTCCGATGTGCACGTTGTTTTTGTTGCGTAAGCTACACTGGCCGATGGTTGAGCTGTTTCGCGTGGTTTCTCGAGAGCCGTGCTGCGCATGGCCCGAGGAGCAGTGACGTCCCACGGCGCACAGCTGGCGCGCCGGGGAAGGCCTGAAAGCTCCTGCAGTGACGTGTCACTAGTGGGCTGGCGCTTGACTCGCATGAGCTCGCTCGCTGGTCCGTACGTCCATCCGTCCATCTGTCCGTCCGTCCGTAGCTCACGCTACGTATATCCTGGCATAGCTGAGCTAAGCCACTGTTAATTTTTTTCCGCACCCGTTAGACTGCAGGGACTTCGCAGGTGGGTCAATGCTGAAAAAGAAAATGTCGCCTGTTCCACTAAACATGGCAATAAATTTGTAGATTGCGTTAAGAACGTAATTTATTCGGTCCCGTTGTCGTGCGCTAGCGTTTACATTGGCCGGACTGGCCGTTGTGTTTATCAAAGGTTGAAGGAAGATAAGTATAACAAGAAGAAGAAATGGTAGAGAAGGAAGGGCAGGGAGGTTAACCAGTCCAGGATAACCGGTTTGCTACCCTGCACGTGGGAAGGGGATGGGGGAGTACAACATCACAAAAGCAATTACCAGGCACCTTGCTATTCCCTGTAAAAAGTGTGGCTGTACATCGCCTCCTCAGGACAAAATAAAGTTATTCTGTGCAGTACAGTAATCCCAGGCTTGATAAAACGAATATTCTAAACAGGGTAAAAATATATTGACAAGGGAAAATATTGAAGCCTGTGAAAAGCAAAAATTATTCACAAGTGTGTCAGCACGCCATTCTTGTGACTGTCTGACAAGGAAATGAAATTTCTCGATTGTATGTTGCAGCAGGTTGCGATAGCGGGAAACGCATATGCGTTTCGGTCCTTCTGTATCTTTATTGCTTTGTTCTCACGCGGGCCCGGGTATGTATATATATATGCGTCACGTCCATATGAATCCATTCACCTTGGAGCTACCATTTGCTCGGCTCGTGGGTATCTCGATTGTCAGAGCAACCGCACAGTGTAGGTATTAGTCGCGTGTTCTTTCCGCCCCGGGAGACGTTGCAGTCCCGTACTCTGTGACTCTTGTCTGTATACACTATACGTTGAGATAATGTGATAATATGCCAAATGGAATAATCTGCTATGTAATAATAAACATTGACCGACTGATTAAACAGGGCATCTTTTGTTTTGTTTTGTTTTTCAAATAGGAAGTCATATCTACGGAGAAGTCGGGTGCGTATAAGTGGTAGGAACGTTAATTGTCCGTGCAGCTCACAAAGACTGTCTGACTTAAGCTCACGAGTTTGCCTTGCAGGATTTCGAACGCGGCTTCATACACGTACGAAATAAACACGTGCTAGAGAGAGATGAAATATGCTTTACAGTGAAAGCTGTAATGAGATCACAACAAGGGATGTTTCTGCGCCGTAGTTCTCCGCCGCGCCGCTGGTGTCCGTAACCAATATCGCACGAAATAAGAAAACTAAATAAATAAATAACACCCATGACAGAGTGGGAATCGAACCCGGGTCTTCTGCGTGGCAGCCCAGCACTCTACCACTGAGCTACGCCACTGCTTGAAACTGCGGCGCAAACTGACCCTATGCAGGCTTCATGTCGGGTAAGGAGTCGCGTTAACGTGTGTTGTAAAGCGTTTTAGAACAGTAAAGCAAGACCCAGACGTCACACAATACGAATTGCGTAACGAGTGGGGCGTTCAATGCTCCAACCCATTACAAAAGCCTTAGGCAAAAATCTTCACTGTCGTCAGTCACAGCATCAACAAAGTGCACATAATGCGTTACAAAGAGTGTAGCGGGTACCGCGCTTTTCTGAAGAATGACGAATAATGGCATAGTAGACGCTTCCACACTACACAAAAATTATGATGATTAATGGCGTAGTGGGTACGATACAAGTGCGTTTGTAGTAGTTGCCCCCAAGAGTGTTTAAAAAAGGCTCTAGAAAGGCCGCTCTCCCAGCTTTCGCTGTGGCTGTGCTGCGCGTCCCGCGCAGCCCTGGCGGTTTTATGAAATTCCTTTACATACGAGCTTTAGCAAGCATACGTAAGCGAGAACAAACTAATAACAGTCCCTGACAAGCTGAGCGATGCTAGCAAAGTTTGTGAAACACCTCGGCCGGTGTGTCAAACACCTCGGCCGGTGCTGGGCAACGTGGTCAGGAGACGAGTGGCAAGCGTGGTTTCTAAGAGGTGCCTCACGGTTCGCGAAGGCTGTCAGGGAAGCTCGAAACTTGCTGATGTGAAGCGCTAACGGTAGAGAACATAAGAGGTCTCGTTAAATCCTTAGCTTTATCTCGTGCACCTCATTGCAGTGCTTCGACACTCGGGCCATGGCAACCAGGTTGGAACGCTGAACACTGTCGGCTCCTTCTCCAGTTTTATCACAGCGAAAGCTCTTATTAGATCACAACAGCGGTGGGGTAGTTTTTTTCCGCCGCTGGTGTAAGTAACCACTTTCACTGGAAATAGAAAGAAAATGAAGTGCGAAAAACATTCTAGAAATATCGGCCATTCTTACGGAGTATCATAATCAACGAAGCATCAGCACCTCTAACAGTAGGCAAGCTTCCGTGCCCACAGCCTCGCCCTTCAAGATGAGCCCAAGGCGTCAACTTGGCTGATAGATATCACTGGTGTTTGTCATTTTTTGCTTCCACCCACCTAGCCATTGGTAAGAAGCCACTCTGTGCTCTCGGCTAGTGAGAGTGATGGTGTTTGAGACCCTTAGATACTACAACGAAAGCTATTGCGAAGCACTTATATGGACGCTCTCGGCTGATTTTCGCCGTCGCCGTCTGTCGACGCCGTCATGTCCCGGATATGTATATGTATGTGTATATATAAAAAGGGCATAAAGAAAAACAAATCAGAGGAAAAATGTCCCGAACCACCTGATCGGGGATTCGAACCAGCGACCGCTCGCTCCGCGGCCTGCTGCGCTAGCCAACAAAGCCACACGCCATGCTCGTGCCAGCGATATAACGGCGAGCTATTCATATGCACCAATTGCCGCTCGCGGTACGCAGATCTAGGAACAGCTTGAGCGTGTTTTCTATCACGCAACGCTTTTACAGTTTCCTTCAAAGTGAAAACTGCCCTTGAGATGCGCACGAAAAAGTGGCTCCGTTCTGTACCACTCATGATGTAGAAAGAAAAAAAATGAACACCGGGCACGCTTGGCGTCACACGCCACCGCGTCGCAGGAGACACAGAGGGGTCATTCCACGTGCCGCAGTTCAAAAGAAAAAGAAGTATCAACCAGCGTCGAAAAGTCATATATTCATATAATCAATCCTTGGCCAATCCCCCCTGAGTGGGTATGAGCCACGCCTTAGGCAACAACAACAACAGCGTCGGCTTCTGCATTGTGGACACTCGCAGCGCGTTGCTCAAATACAAACACGTAACTGCGACAGTTGTTAATTCACGCTCGTCCTGTGTGTACCTATGCGGCCTTTTCGAGCGTCCTTCTTTGTGCTGCAGCGGCGCGTTGCAAGTATCGAGCTGCTTCTCGTTCTTCGCGTGACAAATTTCTTGCAATCGCATTCATTGCTTCGCCCTAGTGGTGAAACTGTGACTTTTATGAGGTCACAACATGATGCAATTCTGGCGCTGTAGCTATACGCCGCTGGCTTCTGTAACCGCTATCGCGACAAATACAAAAAAAATGAAATGATAAAATTTTTTTAGGAACGGGAGTGATTTGACCCGGGCCCTCTGCGTGGCATCCATGTTTTAAAGCATAGAGCCACGCTGTTTTTTTAGATGCGAGACATCTTATGAACGAGCTCTTTCCTCACATTGTCTATCATGGCCAGATGACGATGACGCTGCCATTACGGCACAGCACATGCAAGGTAACGATTATACGCCATGACGATGACGCTGATGACGACGAACAGTAAGCGCGTTCCAGACCATAGAGTTTCCTATAAATACACTAGAGGGGAACTCTGGCGCTAGTGTCGATGGGAGCTGCAACACACGGCGCTTCAGCCAGCATGGGAATCATGGGTAGTACACGAATTTGCCTAGTCTTGCCTAGTCTTCGTTCTTTTGGCTCCGTGTGGCCTGAATCCGCTTTGCCGCAATACGAAGTTCAGCAAAGGCTTAGCAGGTAAGCTTCACCACGTTGACCTTTAACGCTCACGAATTGAAATCGGCTGGCGAAGTTCACAATGGTCCATTCTTTTATCCGAAACAGAATCAGAACACAACAATAAACAAAGCCACAAGTGCGTTCGAAGCCGTAAGTACGAAGACTAGGCAAATCCGTGTACTACCCATCATTCCCATGGTGGCTGAACGATCGCAGCGCCAGAGTCCCCTGTAGTTAATTTTAGGAAACTCTATGTTCCAGACCACACATTATCTTTCTGCCATCACGGCACAGCACATGCAAGGTACCCACTATACGTCATGACGATGACGCTGATGACGATGAAGAATAAGCACTTTCCAGACCACACATTCTCTTTCTGTCATGGATGAAAACGATCGTGAACGCGCTCTCGCCCGCGAAAGGCAAAGCGGCAACGCCGACAACAACGGCAAAAATACATTGTATATACTGTACACACGCGATGTCACTGATTTACATGCGCGAGTGGGCAATGTCACGGGTGATTTCCGGTAAGAACGATCCCGAGTGCTTCGCAAACTACTCAGGGTTGGACATGCGTGCGAGTTTTTTCATTTAGACGTCGCAATGCATCATCGTAAGAATGCACGCTAGCGCTTGCATTTCCTTAGCAAAGACACCCTATACTATGCAGGTGTCATGTCGGGCAAGTAATCGTGTTAACATATTGACACGTGCATACAGTGGGGCTATTTCTGTTGTGCGCCACAGCTTCGCTGTTATTTGTGCATGGCAGAGCATTGACGTGTGGTAGAAGAAGACAAAGACGTTCGGCTCGATTGTGACTGATCTGCTGAAAGCCGGGCTGTTATTTACTTTCATTTTATTACTGTGACAAACTGGTGGAAGTGCCTATCCGCTTCCTCGCATCGACTCGCTCGACCGACTACGACACTCCAGATACTTTTCATCCATGGATCTGCGCAGTGGTTATTGGCAAATCGAGGTCGATGACCGTGACCGGGAAAAAACCGCGTTCATTGCTCCTGATGGGCTCTTTGAAATGAAGGTGCTTCCTTTTGGACTATGCTCTGCTCCTGCGACTCTTCAAAGAATGATGGACACAGTCTTGTCCGGTCTTAAGTGGCGATCATGTCTGGTTTATTTGGACGACGTCGTCGTTTTTTCGGAGACTTTCGAGCAGCATCTTCAGCGTCTTCGTGGAGTACTTAATGCGCTTCGAACAGCTGGCCTAACACTGAAGCCTGAAATAGGCGACTTCGGACACGAGGAGCTCAAATTCCTCGGACGTGTGGTAAGCCGTGATGGAATTATGCCGGATCCCGAAAAAACGAAAGCCGTTGCTGCCTTCCCAACCCCTACGAACAAACGAGAGGTTCGCCGCTTTTTGGGGCTTTGCGCGTACTACTGTCGCTTCGTACCGAACTTTTCTAAAAGAACCGAACCCTTGAACCATCTTACAAGATACAACGTTGCTTTTGTTTGGGGCCGAGAGCAACACCACGCTTTTTCGGAGCTGCAGCGATGCCTACAAGCTCCACCGATCCTGGGTCACTGGCGAAGATGTCGACACTGAAGTGCAAACACAGTGTCGGCCTCGGGGCCGTCCTCGTCCAGTGGCAAGAACGAATTGAGCGGGTGATCGCCTGCGCTAGTCGTACCTTGTCATCGTCTGAATCCAACTACTCCACTACGGAGAAAGACTGCGTAGCTGTCGTGTGGGCCATAGCTAAAGGGACTGTCTACCGCTAGGAATAATTTTTCTGATTGTGGCGAAAATGAGAAGATCGTTCATCACATCGGCGGCAACGAGCATGCTTTTCTTCCATAAAAAAGGAATTATCATTTAAATTTTACGTTCAAAGTCACAAAAAATGACCGCCAGCGTCACCAAACAGCGATGTCGTTCAATCTACTGGCAGGACAAGAAATCCTCTCAGGTAGGCTCATATTGCTTAAAAACAAACATGTATGACTTGAACTTGTATTTTATGCACTTCAGGCAGCTTTAGGTTGCTGCAGAGAGTAGTTATTGCTTTTTTTCCTCACGCATTCATAGAGGCGCTCGGTGGCGCTGCCGGCGGCGCGTTCGCCTGCCTGTATACCTGCCTGCCTACAGCGGAGAAACGCGAGCGCTGCGTCCGGCGCCACTAATTAGAACAAAAAAGAATGTGTTCGGCGAATAGCAGCGCGACTGACTTCAGGGAATTTTCGAACCATGCCCGTGAGTCCAACGTAATCTAGTAACGTAGTGCGAGTCCTCATGCGTAAAGTGCACACCAGTATTCACCGAGGTTCTACATTGAAGATTTTGCCATCACATTCCGCTTCACCAAGGCGTCCATGCTGGCTCTCATAACGCATATGCAAGACAGAACACCTAAACATAACTTAAAGACAGCAATGACCTTGTGTTGTTTTGTGAAGCACGTCTCATGTTTGTTTTAGTAGCACGATTGGCATGAATGGAACCACTACAGTTCGTTTCAGAACGCCGGCGTGCCAGTGTTGCTGGAACAAACCAACTCTTTCGCTCGACTCCGTTGGTTTTTCAGTCTGACTAAACAAAGCTGGAGAAACAGTGGAAATAATACTTATTAGACAATTTGCCTGCTTTAAACGACCACTGCAATATTTGTTTTATCATTAAACAAAAATTGGTGAAGTCTGCAAAAGTGCACGCGGTTTCAGTTTTCGACTTTTACCGGCACTACAGTTGTCATCGCCTCCACCAACCAGTGTTGTGGGCATTCATCACACCACTGGAAGAGGACCGAACGCAGATCCTAAAATTCTGTTTTAAAAATTTCTACTCGCTTTCCAGAGAAACCACTGCAAGGTTAGACTCTTCAGAGGGTACTCTTTTTGTTGCGATACAAAACAGAAGAGTGATGAAGGACGGTAGACAGTCCCTTTAAGCCATAGCTAAGTTCCGACCCTACCTGCACGGACGACCTTTCAAAATAGTTATTGACCATCACTCTTTGTGTTGGCTTGCAGGCCTCAAAGACCCCTCAGGCCGCCTCGCCCGACGGATTATTTAACCCGTTACTGCGGAAAGCGACCACTTGAAAGAGCCACCGCTAATGATATCGCCGACTTCTTCATTCATGCTGTCGTCCTTCATCATGGCGCTCCAGGTGTGGTTATTACCGACAGAGGCCCAGCCTTCACCCACCAACGGCTGGAGGAAGATCTGACACTTAGCGGCACCGTTCACCGCCAGACGTCTGCATACCATCCCAAGCCACCGGCCTCACAGAACGGCTCAACAAAACCATTGCAGGCATGCTTTCCCTGTAGACGTGGATCACAAGAATTGGGACAGCGTTCTACTATTTGTAACCTTCGCATATAACACCGCCGTCCAGGAGACCACAGGATTCACTCCTTTCCGCTTGCGTCACAGCCACGAGGTTACCACGATGTTAGACGTCATGCTTCTACCTGATGGATTTGTTGCCACCACAAAAATGCTGCTGAGTATGCTCAGCGCGCCGAAGCTCGTCAGCTAGCTCGCTTCCGCATTCGCTCTCGGCAACAACACGATGCTAACCGATACAACCTTCGTCATAGAAAAGTGACGTACCGACCCGGAGAAAAAGTATGGATATGAACTCCCGTCCGCCAACGCGGCAAGTTGGAGAAACTCCTGCGTGGTTACTTCGGGCCTTACCGAGTTCTCGAACGCCTCAACGACGTAAACTACCGAGTTATTCCTGAGAACAGCAGCACACGGCCTTCTCGTCGTGCAGATCAACCGGACGTAGTCCACGTGGCTAGGATGAAGCCATATTATTCACGCTGAAAACTTCCCTTGCCTTTGCACCTTCGGCAGCATCGAGACGACGCTTTTTGAGAGGGGGAGTAACGACACGTGCATACAGTGCGTCTTTGTCGGTTGTGCGCCACAGTTTCGCTGTTATTTGGGCGTGGCGGAGGATTGCCGGGTGGTAGAAGAAGACAAAGACGTTCGGATCGATTTTGACTGATCTTCTGAAAGCCGGCATGTTATTTACTGTCATTTTATTACTGTGACAATATGTAATATAGCGTCGTAGAAGAGTAAAACAACCAGGGGTCACAGAATGGAAACTGCGGACGAGTTTATTGCTCAATGCTTCCAACGTATTATAAAAGGCTCAGCCACAATTTTTCATCGTCATCAGCCAGAGCACAAAATAACACATAACGCCGTACACATGTGTAGCCGGTACCAGGCTTCTCCGTAGAATGACGAATAATGGCATAGCGGGTGCTTCCATACTTTATGTAAGTTGCGGTGGTTCATGTTGTAGTGGATACCTTGCATGTGTGCTTGCTAGGTGGCCCCAGGAGAGTCTACAATGGGCATCGGAAAGGCCACTGTTCCAGCTTTCGCTGGACTGTCCTGCGTGTTCAGCGCAGGCATTGCGATTTTCTTCTGTTCTTAAGCTTGTTCTTTTGGTGGATTTCAGCGCGCGCATCAGTGTTCTTGTCGGGACCTTCTACGTCATGCCACATATAGGCCCTAGTCATAGTTTGTGCGCGCACTACACTATCTTCTCGGAGTGAGATGATGCCTGTTTGAGACCGCGGTCGAGCACCCGAAAAAATTTTTTATCATTGTTTGTGATCTCTTCGCGCGTACTTTTACTAACGTCATTTCCGTGGCGGAAATGAAGGCAGTCAACCATCGTGGACCATGACATAAAAGACCACTATGCGAAAACAATTACCGTCATTGAAGAGTGTGACGCATCATAAGTTTCCTATTTTAGCGCGCAATTATGTCGCATGCGTTCATAGCTCGGCGAACTTACTCATGAGCATAGCTCGGCACACTCACTCATAAGTGCACTCAACTCACACTCACTCACACTCATTTGAACGTGGTGAGTTGAGTATGAGTGAGTACTCGTGCGTATGAGTGGACGTGAGTGTGAACGTGAGTGATAACTCATGAGTGTGAGTGGCCGTGAGTGTGAACGTGAGTGAGTACTCATGAGTGTGAGTGGACGTGAGTGTGAACGTGAGTGAGTGCGAAGGCTGAAAAAATTGTGGTGAGTGAGTTTGAGTGAGTACTCCCTTAAAGTGCCGACCTATGGAGCTCGGCACACTCACTCATGAGTGCACTCAACTCACACTCACTCACACTCATTTCAACGTGGTGAGTTGAGTATGAGTGAGTACTCATGAGTGTGAGTGGACGTGAGTGTGAACGTGAGTGAGTACTCATGAGTGTGAGTGGACGTGAGTGTGAACGTGAGTGAGTGCGAAGGCTGAAAAAATTGTGGTGAGTGAGTTTGAGTGAATACTCCCTTAAAGTGCCGACCTATGCTCATGAGTCGACTCACTCGGACTCACTCAGACTCAGGTTGAGACGTGAGCTTAAGTCCGAGTGATTCCGGTTGAAGAAAATTTTCGTGAGTGTGAGTCCGAGTGAGTTCGGCTCAGGAAAATTTGGTGAGTCTAAGTCCGAGTGAGTCCAAAGCGCAGGATATATTTTTTTAGTGAGTCTGAGTGAGTTCCACCGTTTTTGCCGACCTATGCATGCGTTTACTTTACAGTGGTTAGTGGGTGTGATGATGTGTTTAGTGGTGTGTGGCCGTGAAAAATTGGTAATTATAAGTGTGGCGGAAAAGAACGAGCGCAAAGAGAGCAGGCGGACATGGGGGACGGCAGTTCATCCAGATCGAGTGCTCGGGTGTCGGCGTGCGGGATTCCGCTGCTGTGCGAACCGGGGCCGAGATTCCGTTCGTGGTTCATCGGTGCACCAGCGGCCTGCTGTTCGAGCGGCCTGGTGCGAGTGTTCCAGCAGCGCCGAGATCCCGGTCTCGGCTCCTCGGTGCGCCAGCGTCCTGCTGCACTAGCGGCCTGGTGCGAGTGTACCTGAGCGACCAAGACCGATGTTCTGGGAGACTCCTCAGCTGGAAACGGCTGGCTAGCCACTAGCCAGGCACAGCAGCAACCTGGGGGTCAACCGGCTGCTGCGACTCCGTGCCGACCGTCACAACCGGGGCGGACGCGGCGACAAATCTGCCGTAGGTGACCACGAGCCGTCGCGACCCTCATCGTCGAGCCACGCAGCGACACCGCCGCGACGACGACCACCACGGGGATCACGACGACCGCCCCTGAACAGGTGAACGCATGAGTGCTAGACACGTCGCGAAAATAGACATACGGTTGCGGAACATTATTTATTTTCTGTAAAATATTGTGTGACCTGTAGTGTTGTACATAAAGATATTTGTGTTGCATGTTGAAGGCCGACAGCACACTAATTGTCGTCCCCGACGTCCGCCCGCTCTCGATCCACTCGTTCTTCTGCGCCACAATCATCATTACCAACACTTCGCTTGTGATCACACAGTAATCTTTATCACGAGCCGCCTCTCTGCAGAGCTCCCACAGTGTCACGGCCACACACCACTATGCACCACATTAGAGTGGGTTTTAACCTTCGGATGTGTGGCTGAATAGTGTTAATAATTTTTTTTTATTTGTTGATCTGAATTTTCTCCTTGATGGTAATCTTTTCTTCATTCCATTTTGCAGTGCACCGAAAACAGCCTCGGAAGCTCGTGTTGGCCGGGCTGCACTTGTCGAGTCTTGAAAAGCATTAATCCACCTTTATATATGTGTTTTCAGGAAGGGAAATCACTGCCAATGGGTTTTACTGACCATTGATTCAACCTTTCTATCTGCTTCTTTAATAGCTGTGAATACATTTTGCACATGAAGGCTGATGCTCCAATAAAATTCAATTCATTATCAACGTTAAATCATTGTTTATTTTGTACATATTGTAAAACTTTTGCACACCCGCGAGAACCTAACTTCAAGTAGTTCAGTCAATCTTCCACTATTCGGACTCCTGTTAATTTCATAACCTCAAGAGTTTGAACTACAGGAGGTATTTTAACGTACTGCGTCAAATGCTTGCATACAATCCAGCTTCATACTCACAAACGTATGCGTCCGGAGCTGTATAATTAAAAAAGTTAAACAAGGGTCTGGGAGCAAAATTACACAGCGTTTCAGACAGAACGATGGGATAATGACCGCCACAGGGCCGATAAGCACTTTTTATTACAATTGGACAGCACTGTATAACAAGACAAATTTTGGCAGACGATAAAAGCTAACAAAATAAAAAAGAAATACACACCCACCTTCAAACACGTCTCGGTATTTGTAAGAACAGTGAAAGCGCACAAGAACAAGAGACAGGAACTTGATGCTGCTCCATTTCGTTAAGGCTGGCAAAACTGTGATGGCAGTGTTTTTCCCTGTATTGGTATTGCTTTTCCAGGCCATGGCTTTTCTATTTATCGCTACTGAGTTTCCTTCGCAAAGCTACTGTTTTCACATGTATTGTGTTGCCGTCCCATGTTTCGCATTTAATTTTCCCTCGTTTCACGATTCTCCTAGTGTCGCAATGACATACCACCACCAGTAGTTCACACCAAGCCCCGTAAATTTATGGAAGTGATTTTACTGAACAGCATTTGGATGCCACATCGTGTTGGTATATTGACTAGTAAATTCGAGTAGAAACCACCGATGTATCACGTATTGATTAAGCAGTTCTGTTAATCTCCGATGGTTTTTGCACTTTGCAACGACAGCCATAAGGTCAGTGTGGTTGATACACACCCAAAGGCACACCTGTTAGCTCCCAACTAAATCAATACACCGTCCTCTGATAGTGAGAGGGTGTTGACCCCACGCCTCAAAGAAGCACCTCAACTAATAATTCACCATCGTGTAATCAATCAATGATTGCTTCTGTGTAATATCGCTGTTAAAATAACCAACTACTATGAAAGGAAACTACGGAGCTCGGGATCTTCTTCCCTCCGCTTGCGTTTGGCTTGGGCCTCTATTGCCGAACTTATGCATCGGAGCGTCGGCGTCGTGCTCGTTCACGTACCAACTCCCGCTGGCGATCGCGAGGCAGCTTCACCCAGAGAGCTTGTAACAGTTCTTCTGCCTAAGAGGACAATCGCGGTGGAAACTTATGATCCTTTTCCCATGCACAATAAAAGTACACCACTGGCGGCGATATTCTTCCTTTTTCTGTTCAACATCAGGATGAGGCGCACAGCCAGAAACCTCAATGGCATTCTAGGGCTAATAAACGCGTTATATGGGGACTATGTTATACTATTTGCCACCGGTGGCTCTTTAGGACGTAAATAGGAAATCCTACAAGACGCAACGACCGCTGTTGAAACATTCGCTCCGCGCAGCGGAATGACCGGCGTCCACGATAAATCTGAATTTATCAGGATCGGAGACCGAGGCCGTCGAATTAACGAGCCGATCCACCTCATTTCAGGGCTTCACTACATAGGTACGAGAGGTCCAGAAAATGTGAGTCCTCGGACTGAGATACAAAGCAACAAGCGAATGGACTACACAATCAAAAGTCTCAGATCGTTGGTGAAGCAGGCCTCCCGCATTATTTATAGTGTCACCTATCCCCGATAAGATTTCAAAGAAGCTAAGTCTAGTTCATGCTTCTGTCTTCAATCGGCCCACATATTGTATTTTTCCCAGGACCCCAATAAAACAGATACAAGTGCCCTAGTTGATTTTTGTGGACATCGTACAAAGCAACTATCGGCCTACCACTTGGAACCCCCACTAAATGCCTGGAAACCCCCGCGATACACCATAATTACGAGGACCTACTCGTGGCAGTGCTTATTTCTCAACGGGAAAGGCTTAACCTAACCACTGCTAGGGGGAAATGGCTTATGCCGTGTACGTTACCCAGCTTGTCCTCAGTGTACGACAGAACAACTCGTGTCCGTCGCTAAACTAGTGCATGAAAAAGTCTTAGTAGCCCTTATCCCCTAAACATGAGCCCTCAATACTTCAATGGTCTTAGAAGTGCACAAGCTCGAAAATTCAGCGGTGATTCGGGAGAAATCCGGACACAGTGTACACAGATGTCGCCCGATGTGGTAGCAGCAAGTACGCCCACGCAGTCAATATGAGCGGCCGAGGGTCAACGGCTTCTGATTTGCGCCACGGCTCAAGCAGCATCCGCGAATACCGCAGAAGCTTCAGCCTTCGATCTAGCAATTAAAAATAGGGACATTCTGGGACAATTATATCTTATGATTACAAATCCCAAGGTCGCGTGTGCGCCCTTCCTCACCGGGAGACCACCACACAGCACCCTTCACTTATTGGGACCCGACCTAACGCAGTACGACGCAATCTTATGGTGTCCTGGTCACGCAGGACTCATGACAATGAGAGACCAGATGACACAGCTCGTGTTGCTAACCACTGCAAAGAAAACCCTTTCTTACCACGACGCATATTTGACGATGGGCACACTGTGCTTGCACAGGCGGCGCCTCCAACGCGGCGGCGTTCAGCGCCAACGCGGCCGTTTCGGCGTCCCTGGGGTTACAGCGTTCTCTCCGAGACCCCACGCGTGGCTGCTTTCGCAAGCATGGTGTCGTCTGCTTGCGTTCCTCTGCAACTGCTGGCTGGTTTTGTGACCGTGCGAGGTTTTAATAAACGTTTCGGAGGATCAAACACTGATAAAGGAAAGATTATGTACCAAGCAGGTCGTGTACATAATGTTAAACAACTTGTCTTTGCAGATGGAAGCGCGGTGACAAGTCGGTGTGTGTCCCATACACGCATCAACGCTCCATCGAAGACCATCAAGTTGATAGTAAGCAATCAATTTTATTGAATGATCTCGTTTTATTTCATTCCGTTTTCTTGTTTTGAAGCTCTCTTGAAACAGATGAGCCATGAAACAGATGAGCGACCTGCGACTGCAAGCACATGTGCTTGCCGGCTATGCCTGCAGGCATAGCCGGCAAGCGCAAGCACGTTGTGGAAGTGGCCGTGTACCTGTAGAGGTCTGAAAGCGAATCGAAAACATGTCATGCGAGAGTCACATGAGAGTTATATGAGAGCCAGTCACAACCACAATAAAACACAAATACTGTGGAGATGTAGAAAACTGATTTTAGCACCGCATTTATTTTGGTTATATAAAGCTAACAAAAATAACATATCTGCATGAAAAGTGGAGAACCGGCACACAAGTCTTAAAAACAGAAACTGTGAATCGAATACGTCTTGAACGAAATGAATATTCATCGCTGTCAAGCCTAGACAACGTGCAAAACACGCATAAATGTTACCGCACCTTTCGTAGCGTTCACATGAGTGAGCTGTTCCAGCCTTTTTGTAAGGCGATGGGAAAAATCGTTGGGTGGCAGGCTGGTTGCTCCTGTTCACTGGCCTTAGCATTTCCCACAAAATGCCTACGGCAACTTCTGCTATTTTCTGTGGGCTCCCAGATTGTTTCCCCCCGCAGGGGCGTCTGCGCAAGCAGGCGTTTGGTGTGTGGCGACACCACGGACCCGAGCTAACGGGGGGGGTTTCGACTCCCTCCCACGCCTAGCCGTGCGTGGCGTAGCCGTGTCCGGGGAAAAGGGGATCCTGGGGGGTTTAGCCGACGCCGGGTGATTGGACCTTTAAGGCCCCCCCGGCAGAGGCAACACACCCCTTTGGCCCTGGCTTCACGCAGACGGCACCCCTGGACTGACCCACCCAGGGGAATTCGGCAGTCGCCTTTTCCTGTCTCTCTCTCTCCCCTCATCTTCGTCTTTCTCTCTCACTTTATATCTCTCCTGTCATCTTTTTTTCTTCCGTTTACTTCCGATTTTTCCTGGCGGCGAGGGTTAACCTTGTGTAGTTATCCGCCCTCGGATAATTAGATTAGGTTATAGCGGCGATGTATGGCTGGCGTCTCCAAGTGTTATTCGACCTTGTGGCGTCCCCTTGTTGGGCTCGGTGGTGGGTGGCCACCATCGCTGCCGAATTTTTTGACGTCTTATATGGCAAATCTTTTTTCTTCACCAACTGATCGCTCCCTGAAACGGTGGCGCACCGACGAAACGATGACCTTTTCCATTCAGCAAAAGCAATCTTTTCCAAAATACCACGTCATACATAGTGAACATGAAACTAAGTCCGCGCGAGGGATGTCGCCATTCCTCGTTGCAAAATGCCTCAGAGAAACCATTGGAACTGGTTACAAGGTCACAAGAATGGCAGCTGGCGATCTGCTCCTTGAAGTACGAGATAAGCAGCAGTATGACAAACTCGCTCACCTTGTTGCTTTCGGTAATTTCCCTATCTCTGTGAGCCCACACCGGAGCATGAACACCGTCAAAGGTGTAGTGTCCGATGAGGACCTCACTGGCCTCAGTGAAGAAGAACTGCTAGACGGATGGAAAGACTCAAATGTTACTCATGTCCAACGAATCAAGATTAGGCGCGACAACACTGAAATACCGACCAAGCATCTGATACTTACTTTTGCCTGCAACACACTTCCTGAGACCATAGAAACCGGCTACGTTAAACTCACTGTAAGACCTTTCATTCCAAACCCACGGCGATGCTTTAAGTGCCAGAGGTTTGGTCACGCATCCCAGAGCTGCCGAGGGCAGCTTACTTGTGTAAAATGCGGAACCACGGGCCATTCTACTGATGACTGTGCTGGCGATGAGACTCGCTGTGCAAACTGCGATGGCGATCACCCCGCATACTCCAGAGCCTGCCCGGCCTGGAAGAAAGAGAAAGAAATAATTACGATAAAAGTGAAAGAAAACATAACGTTCCGCGAGGCACGACAGCGTGTTTCATCATCATTCCCATTACCAAGACCTTTTGCCGAAGTGGTGCGACGGGGGCCGGCACCACAACGGCCTGTCGCGTTTGCCCGGACCACGCGCAGCGTGCCAGGGGCAAACACCACCCGCCCCCATGGTAGGAGCAGCCAAGGCTGCCCTGCCTACCCTGAACCTGACCACACCGGTGGCCACTACAAGCTCCGGCACCGTAGAGGCCACGGAGGGCACGTCGACCTCCGGACCGGTGGGGTCCAAGGCTTCGTCGTCCCAGACGAAGTCTACGCGACGCACAGATCGCTCTCTGGAGCGAGTGTCCAATGCCTCACAAGAGGCTATGGACATCACCCCTAGTCAAACGGCGCAGATGGCGTCGAAGGAGCGGCGGGCTTCGCTCGACCGCTCCAGGAAGGACAAAACACCAATTACAGGGCCTGACAAGAGCTCTGTAAAGTAAGCCTTAATCTACCACTTTAGACACACAGCACTTTTTTTTTCCTTTCAAAATGTACAGAATCATGCAGTGGAATGTCAGAGGATTACTGCGAAATCTAGACGACATCCAAGAACTGATTAGTGAATTTAATCCTAAAGTGCTGTGTGTCCAAGAAACACACTTAACATCTAGGCAGACAAACTTCCTCCGACAACACGTAATTTTCCGAAAGGATCGCGAGGATGCTGCAGCATCTTCCGGTGGCGTCGCTATAATAGCTGACAAAAGTGTGGCATGTCAACATCTCAAGCTCCAAACGGCCCTTGAGGCAGTGGCCGTCCGAGCTGTATTTTTTGATAAGCTCATTACTATCTGTTCATTGTACATACCGCCTCATTATCATCTCCAGAAACGCGATTTAGAATCATTAGTGGCAGAACTCCCCGAACCTTTTTTGATTCTTGGAGATTATAACGCGCACAGCAGCCTGTGGGGAGACCCTCGCTGCGATGCGCGAGGCCGCCTTATTGAGCAACTTCTTTTCTCTACTGGGGCATGTCTCCTGAACACCAAGCAGCCCACATATTTTAACCTCGCGAACAAATCCTACTCTGCCATAGATCTTAGTATTTCATCGCCAACGCTTTTACCTGATTTTAAATGGAATGTCCTGGAAAACCCGTATGGAAGTGACCACTTCCCAATCATTTTAACTAAGACGACCCAAAATCAACGTCCTCCGCAGGTCCCACGGTGGAAGCTCGACTCAGCCAACTGGGAAGAGTACCGAGCTCTTACTCACGTGACATGGGCCGAGATGTCTGGTTTAACGCTAGATGATGCTGTAAAGTATTTCACAGCTCTTATAATTCATGCTGCTTCTAACTGTATTCCCGAAATGCGTAGCACAGGTTCCAAAAGGCGTGTTCCCTGGTGGAATGATGATTGCAGAAATGCGCGAAAGATGCAAAACAAGGCGTGGAGGTTGCTGCGCAACTCCCCGACAGCGGAGAATTTAGAGAATTTTAAACACGTAAAATCACAAGGAAGGAGAACACGCCGCCAGGCTCGAATAGAGAGCTGGCAGAAGTTTTTGTCTGGTATAAACTCGTATACAGATGAAGCTAAAGTCTGGAACAAGTTTAATAAAATCAGAGGACGAGATGCGTATTCACTTCCTTTAGTAAACACACAAGGCGATACCCTGGAAGACCAGGCAAACTTCCTTGGTGCGCACTTTGAACGTGTTTCCAGCTCAGCACACTACTCCGATACCTTCCAGCGGTACAAAACAATAATAGAAGGACAAACACTAGACAGGAAAAGTACGAAATACGAGGCCTACAATGAGCCTTTCCACTTAGCTGAACTGCACGCATCGCTAAACGGTTGCAATAAATCTGCCCCAGGTTCCGACCGCGTGGTATATGAAATGTTGAAGCATTTACCTCCCGAAACACAAAAAACCCTCCTTTCCCTATACAATGCCATATGGTTTTCGGGTGAAATCCCTGCTTCTTGGAAAGAGGCGATCGTTATCCCAATCCTGAAACAGGGAAAGGAACCATCTTCGGCTTCCAGTTATAGACCTATAGCCCTGACGAGCTGTCTGTGTAAACTTTTTGAGAAGATGGTAAACCGTCGTCTACTACACTTTCTGGAGTCAAACAGGTTGCTTGACCCACATCAGTGCGGTTTTCGAGAGGGTCGATCGACAACTGACCATCTCGTACGCATTGAGACTGGCATCCGTGATGCATTTGTGCACAGGCAGTTTTTCCTGTCTGTCTTTCTTGACATGGAAAAAGCATATGATACCACACGGCGGTTTGGCATATTGAAGGACCTTTCAGAAATGGGTATACGTGGGAACATGTTAGATATAATAGAGAGCTACCTATCCAACAGAACGTTCCGTGTTCGAGTCGGCAGCGTCCTGTCACGTCCGTTTGTCCAGGAGACTGGAGTACCACAGGGTGGTGTGCTAAGTTGTACACTTTTTATTATAAAAATGAACTCCTTGCGTCTGTATATCCCACAAAATATATTTTATTCAACCTATGTTGATGATGTACAGATTGGATTCAAATCCTGCAATCTCGCAATATGCGAACGGCAAATACAGCTTGCTCTTAATAAGGTGTCGAAGTGGGCCGACGAGAATGGTTTCAGCCTCAATCCGCAAAAGAGCACCTGCGTACTTTTTTCTAGGAAAAGAGGCCTGCAACCCGACCCAGATATTCATTTGCATGGCCATCCGCTGCCTGTACAAACAGAGTACAAGTTTTTAGGCGTAATTCTAGACACGAAATTATCCTTTGTACATCACGTAAAATACCTGAAAAACAAGTGTTTGAAAACTATGAATATTCTGAAGGTTTTGTCGCGTACATCATGGGGAAGTGATAGCAAATGTCTCATAAATCTCTACAAAAGTCTCGTACTCACACGCTTAGACTACGGGGCCATAGTCTATCAGTCCGCCACACCGAGCGCATTGAAGATGCTGGACCCCGTTCACCATCAAGGCATTCGCCTTTCGACGGGTGCTTTTCGGACAAGCCCTGTGGAAAGCCTTTACGCCGAGTCAAACCAGTGGTCCCTTCATTTGCAGAGATGCTACGCTTCGTTCGTATATTTTGTAAAGGTCAATGCAAACAGTGAACATCCGACACACAGTGCTGTAAATGACTTATCTAGCTCTCAGTTATTCCATAACCGTTCTGCATCGCGGGCGCCATACTCGCTACGTGTGCGTCGTCTTGCCGAAGAAATGGAAATCCCACTCTTTGAACATCGTGTGATGGCACCCGCTGCACAGCCGCCGCCGTGGCAGTGGCAGCTCATAGACTGCGATGTATCCTTCGAGGTAGTTACAAAACACGCGCCTCTCGTACATATCCGCACATACTTCCTGGAACTCCAGCACAAATATAATTGCCCTGAATTCTTTACGGATGCGTCGAAGTCCCACGCTGGTGTGTCCTACGCGGTGGTAGGCCCGTCCTTTTCCAATGCCGGTGTACTCCACCCCAACTCAAGCATTTTTACAGCTGAGGCTTATGCCATACTGGCTGCAGTTAAACACATTAAGGAAATAAGCCTACACAACGCTGTTATTTACACAGATTCCTTAAGCGTTGTAAAAGCTTTAAAAACTCTTAAAACGCACAAAAACCCTGTAATCGTCTCGCTGTACTCACTGCTATGCACAATTTACGCATCTAAACAACATGTCGTGATATGCTGGGTGCCAGGACATCGCGAGATTGAAGGAAACGTGTTGGCAGACCGGCTAGCTGTATCCGTCCGCGAAAACGCTGCCGAAACAACCACAGCTGTTCCGGCACTAGACTTGAAACCCTTGCTAAAACGAAAGCTGAGAGCTTATTGGCAGCTCTCATGGGACAGACAAACACAAAATAAGCTACACGTTACCAAGCCAAACTTAGGAAACTGGCCACCATTATCGAAGTCTCGCCGCACACAAGTAACACTTACCAGGCTAAGAATAGGACACACTTACAGCACACACTCATACCTTCTGTCCGGTGGGGATCCACCCATGTGCGAGAAGTGTGGTGAACCACTCACCGTTCTCCACATTCTAATCCAGTGCAAAGGATTACACACTCTCAGGAAAAAGCACTTCCCTTCATGTTACCGAGAGCAAATACCGCTTCATCCAGCGATGCTCATCGGTAAGGATCCGCTCTTTAAACTTGACTCATTGTTCGCGTTTTTAAGAGATGTGTATAGTTTTTATGTGATTTACCCTGGTAATCCGCAGCGCGACCTCTGATAAGAGGTCGCTGTTGCGGTAGATACATTGAAAAGCACCTGTCTCGCGGCCCTTGGACGCAAGGGCACTGACGAGGCATTCGTGCTCACACCATGTTTCATTACTTTTATTCTCACCATCGTTTGCCACTCACTCTCACAGCTCACATTTCATGCCAGTGTCATGATTTTAATACTTATACGTTTTACCCGCCTTTATGGCGCGGAATTTTAGGCCCATATACAGCCAGTTACCATAATCATTGATCATATCTCTCGTCTCATGAAATGGCGCTCTTTGGCCATCACATGGCCCTTGCGCCAATAAACACCATATATCATCATCATCAGATTGTTTCAATAACGCTGTGCATGAAATAAGAACGAGAACTAAACAATCTCTTCGCGATACCGATTCAGCGTGAAAACAAGTATACATCGCAATTTGGAGACCGTGATTAATGGGTGTATCGCAATTAAGGCGGGTCTGAGACACTGTTTCATTCCATGGGCGCCTCCCCCATGGAATAAACGTAACACCCTGCACCGAATATAATGACAAAATGTCTTACTTGTCACGCCGAAGAAGTTGTATCCAACGTTGGGGTCTCTCCATCTCGCAGTGCGCCTTCGGCAAGCGGTAAAACTTTGTTCCAGGGGAATTACTGTAGGTATTGTGACAGCCCACAACATAACAAACATTGTTGCTGCGACGCTGAGCCATGCAACGACCGCCAATGAAGAAACATTTTGCAATATTGTGGAAAAACAGGGAGGAGGTGGCACGAATGCTGCCACCAGCCGCGGCGTTCCGAAGCTTCTATCACCCCACGGACGCGCGCACCGCCGCTAGAGGCGTTCCCGTCAGCGGAGAGTTAGAAGCGCAGTGTGCCCATAAGCGGTTTGAGCCACGAAAGTACAGGTGCCCACGAAAGAAATCAGAGCGCCGGATCGATGAGGGCTTGTCGGCGGAGCACACCAGCGGAAAAATACAGCCATGATCTGCGCGTGCAATTCTAGCTCTCTAGTGTATCTAGATAGTAGTTGCCTTGCGTTGGAAGCCGTGCTGTTTGTCCCTCTTAACGCTGCGACAAAACATTCGCAGGGATCGTGGACTGTATAGGCTACAGCGTGCTCACGCTCTATGCAGCGGAATCTCGAAAAGCATTCGTAATTCTCGTGGCACGATCACAATTAACTATCAGCTATATGCTTTTATTTACCTCTTAATTTCATTCAACTGAAATGGATTATTAATTATTCTTAATTGGGTGTGACCAGTAGGAGTTCTGATATGCAGTAATCTCCAATAGCGTTCGCAACACTTAATTGCCTTTACTTGTATGTAATTGTGTTCGTTCACTAGTAATCCACTTTAGCACGCTTTAACGATGGTGGCATTTGACGTTCATGTTTTGGCCTCACTTGAGTACTCTTGAATTATGTTTAGTTGCTGCTGAATGGACTTTTGTATGCTTTGTTGAGCCGTCAAGGTCTAGTACACCACTTTCTGATTTTCGCAACTGCGAGTGTTGTTGGCGACGGGTGACCGCACCATCACATTCCGCGACTAGTGAACCAGTTAATCATCTCGCTTTCAAAGGCGCCGATACCGATTAATGCGCGTGCACGCGCGCACATGCTCCAACGCGTACGCTCACGCGCACAGAGTGTTTTAGAGGCCGCATATGCACCGTCCCTCTGTGAAACTCTAACAAGACTCCCGACTCTGTTCTTTTGGAACGAGGAAACACCTATCTAGATGCATTGTGGAGAGAGGCGAGCTTTCTAGGAATATTGCGCATGCGCAGACCCTCGAAACATACCGCAAAAGGATTTCTCAGTTTATAAACGAAAAAGCGGTCATAGCATCAAAAAAAAAAAAAAAAAAAACGCAGACTCCAGTCATTCACCAATATCATGGACACAGCACACACAAAACAACGATTTTTCGCTAAACAGTGCAAACAGAAGCGTCTCCTCCGTAACGCAAGAAATTCGGCCGCAAGTAATGACTTACAATACGTATAACCTCCAGAAATTCGTAGAAAAAAATTCACGCACACTTTGTACATTCCACAGTGTTTTCGGCGAAAGCTTGTGGCCATTCGACCGACTATGCCATGTCTATTTTTTCACACTCTCAGTAGGATGCAACGTTACTGGATGGGGACAGTTGGAAAACTCGCGCGAGGAGGCGGCCGCAAATCGTCGCCTATTCCAGGTGTCGCTGCCATCGCTTTGAGACCTGGTCACGTGACCCTCTCCGCCGCGCAGCCGACGTCGCGAGGAGCAGACCACGGTGGAGCAGACGAAGCAGCGACGCGGCTATCACGGCGTGCGCTTGCAGACGATTTTTTTTCTGCTGCTAATAAAGATGAATGCTGATCCCTAATTAACCAAAATATTAAAAAAAAGGCGTGGCTTGTTGTTTCGTAACAGACATTGTGCATTAAATTTCAACCATGCCACAGCAGACGACAATGCTTGCGCGGTTCTGCCTGGTTTTGCTTTTTTGAGTGAAAGCAGACGGTGACTCCGGACAAGCAATTGTTCGCGGTAGATTTTTGTTGCCTTCGGGGGGAACGATCGGCATGCCAACGTGTGCTGTGCCAGGCTATCGAAGTGGATACACATCGGCAACGTCAAATGAAGTGTCCTTCGTGCAGCGACACTTTTTCAAACCACCGGAAGACCCGAATGTGTCGAGTGAATGGAACAATGCAATAGGACGCGCAAACCTCAAAGCTACGCAAAGAACATACGTCTGTGATCCTCGCTTTGACGCAGCGGACGTTGCACCTCCTTTCAACACGTTGTCAATAGCTAAACAGTCCCGATTGCGCGAGGATAGTGGGTCTAAAGCAGGAAGGGGGGGGGGTGACACTTTCCGAATAGCGCTGAACATGACTTGACGCTTAGTGTAGAAAAAGTCGGCACAAATGCAGCTAGCGTACTTGTGACGGAAGATGCCGTTAGCTCAATTTTTCACAGTGAAAGCGAGACGTGCACGGAAGAGTTCGAACGCGAACACAGAGCCGCCGGAAATGTTGAAAGCATGGAATGTACCTCAGTGAATTAAAGCTCCACAGCTGAACACTGGTTTGGTGGCATCGAAGACTTACCGGCGTATACCGCATGGTGTGTGAAACATGGAGGAACGTGTTCTTTTCTTTTTTTTTTCACGCTTGAAAAAAATTGGTGCTATAGTTTCTGCTGAAAGAGCTGTCGTAATAAACTAAAACTTGACTGTGGTTGTCAGCGCTAAAGGAAAACTCGTGCTCGAATTCTCTTACAGCATTCATGAAAGTTCCAAGAAGCAGCAGCTCAGCTTTACCCCCTCAAACGACGCAGCGCCCTTTGTGCATCAATGTAGATTTAGGTATTCGAACGCGAGAGCTATAGGCACCCGGCAATGCAGTTTACGAGATCCGACGGTAGCGCCAGAACACACAGCCTAGCGAGTAGACGCAGCATAAAATAGGCGCGCCACTACAAAGCCTAGCTGGCCTGGCGAGTAGACGCGGCAAAAACGGACCCGCCAGGGCACATGTGCACTTTTTTTTTAAATGGGGGGAGGGCGGTCACGGGTGATTACGGACGCACTCAGAAAGCGTTCGTTGAAAACGTGCCCAAAAGGGAGACACTTGAGCGCGTCTATGTGTTCAGCGAGCGTTTCATTTTCTTGGTATCCCTAGCGGTCGGTGCCGTCAGTGCTTAGGCGTCCCACAAGAGCTCCATCGCGCCCCCTGGTCAGTGTCGGGTGCCTATAATGACAGTATTCTGTATAAATCGAGTGTATTGATTTCTTCCTTATTTTCTCCCAGCTTCTTGGTGTTTTCTTGTGATTCTGCATTCCCAGCCATATTCATTATGCTTGTTGGCTAATCTTTGCATCTGACACATTAGAAATATTTAATTTACAGAATTTACGAACTGCAGCCTACGCGTAAAACTTCTATGTAGTCATGCAGTGAGCGATGAAACATACCGACTGTTACAAAAAAGACCCCCTTATAATTTGTTCTTACCTCTACTTTTTGTTCTGCAGCACGTTGTTGTGCTGGGAAAAAAGAAGACAGTGAGTTCGCTCATGAAATACAAACGACCGCGTTATTCTCCCTGACAAGCTGAGCAGCTAATGTGCCGCAGCATAAATGCTACAGAATCGCATGAAATACAAACATGTGAAAGCTTTCAGCATTCGTAGCTGTTTCATTCGTAACGTTTCTGTGGCCTTCAAATATCAGCATGCTTAAATAGAGAACGCTCAATCTACCTACTGCAGATGCAAGCGGTCAGAACGTTTACCAGGAAATTTCAGTATATAGACTGGGAGGCATAAAATCTTTAGGCAAGCACGAACTCATCACATCAAAACCACCGCGGAATCAGTCAGCACCATCAGCACGTGGTAAAACGACACATTCAAGCTCAGTGTCGAGCGACAAACTGCGTTCACCTCTATCTCTGCAGTGGTTGTAACGGAAGCTCTCAATATGCATCTGTTAACCATATTTCTTGAGATATGAAGTGCTCCATGTGGGCCGCCCCATCCTTCGGAAACGGTGCGCGGAACAGACGACAAGCATACGACGCGGGACGCGCGGAGCACGTCACGTGACCAAGGGAGCAAAGCGATCGCAGCGCCCCACTTTTTGGGCGACAGCGAGGGGCGACGCCGCTCCCATGGGGAGCCCGTGCAGTTTTCCAACTGTCCCAATCCAGTAACGTTGGTAGGATGGCACACAAAGGAATGTGTGCGTGTTCTCTTTTTTATTTTTTACCGCGAATCACAGCGAGACGCGAGACTAATCTTCCTCCGTTCGGAGACGCACCGTTGACACCACCGGGAGCGGACGCGTTTTACAAGCGCTCCGGCACAACTCCTGTTTTTTACTGCTCAAGTCCTTCAATGGCCACTTAAACGAACGCGGAGTTTTCTACGGAACCAACTACATCATCCGAAGTAGTTTGCAGTGAGTGCTTCGCAATTTTCGTCCACGAAGATCGACTTATTGTCACCGTTCCCACTAGCTCGGTGGGCCTAACGGCTAGGCCTACCGACATGGTCGTCCACGCAGTAGAGGGAGAGGAGCTTCCCTCCGATGACGCTCTCGAAGATGGTGAAGGCAGCTGGCGTCAAGTATATGCCAGGGGCCAGAAAGCCTGTTTCTCCCCCGAAGAAATCAACGCCTGACGTTGACACTTCGCAAGAACAGCCACGGAAAACTCTCGCATCGACTCGTCGCAGTGCCCCCAGACCACCTCCACTTCCAGCGGACGACTATAAAATAGTCCTGCGAATACGTGGAGGCCTCAGGTGTGCTGACATTCCACTTCCGAAGCTCATACAAGCCGTCCTAAAAGCGGCAGCGCTCACAAGCTCTCTACATGACCAATACCGCATCAACTCCGTAAGCAACATTCTGCTCATAAGCACACCGGACTCGGAACGCACCGAAGCGTACCACCGTATCAAAACCATCAAGATGGACGAGCGCAGCTTTGAAGTAGCGCCCACATCACGGATCCATCGAATACCTGCAGAGGGGTCATCCGTAATATTCCTATGGACCACACAGCTGAAACCATCTTGTCAAGTCTACTGGACTACGACAGACTAGGCCTCATCCTCACCGGACGTCGCATGGGTGCTACAACGTCCATTTTAGTCACCTTCAGGGGTACTCGCGTGCCTTTTTACATAAGCTACCAGGGTGGCATCACCCGATGCGTGCCCTATCGTCATAAGACAGAGGCCTGTACTCTCTGCCGCAAACTCGGTCACAGACCAGACGTCTGCCCAGGCGCCCCTCAGACTTTGTGTCCATTGTGTGGCATTCCGAACCCACTCCTCGACCACGAATGTGAACCTAAGTGTGTGGTGTGCGATAATGACCACCCCACCGGCTCGCCCCAGTGCCCACAGCGCTACAAGCCCAAACCGAAGTATGCACCCTCAACTTTCGAGCAAGATGCAGCTCCATTCCTCGACCCAAGCACATCTTCCAAGAACGCCCAAAGCGGACGCTCACCTAGTATCACAAGACAGCAAAGCCGGAGCCGCAGCCGCAGCCGCAGCCGAAGCCGCAGCCGAAGCCGCAACAAAAGCATTCATCAAGACTCCGGCCCCCCGGACTGGCCCTGGACTCGAGGTGAGCTGGGCTGATGTAGCCTCTCCCGAAAGCTCCATTCAAAAGCAGCTCAAACAAATGCAGGATGAGATGGCTAAATTGAGGGCAGAAAATGCAAAACTACGTCTAGAGCTTCAGTCCGTCAAACAACCATCCGCTTCCCCACAGCTCCCATCCTCATCTCTTATCCCCACACCCATCTCACCACCACCCGCTCTTCCCCTCCACCACCCCTATAACTAGGGACCCCGCTCAACCACCTGCGCAAAAACGAAAAATCTCGACTCCCACAGTGTCATTCGAAGAGCGAGTAGACCAAGTCGAAACAAAACTAGAGAGGGTTGACAAAGTCGAAGAAAAAGTGAGCAAACTCGAAGAAAAACTCGACAATTTTATTGCCTTCTCCACAGCTTCTTTGCAGAAGCTCCATGAATCCGTAGCCTCGATACAACAAGCCACATTACCAATGCAACAAACCTTAGATAGAGTCACGCAGTGGATCGACACGGTCCACGCTAACCACCCAGAGCTTGCTCAACCCAAGCCAAATCCCCCTACCGAAAATGGCGCCTCGTAACCGCACTGAACTCTGCGTATGGCAATGGAACTGCAGGGGGTTTCGCCGAAAAAAAGGCAAACCTCCTGCAGTACATAAAATCACAAACTACCGCTCCCCCAATCATTGCGTTACAAGAAACAAATGGTGTAGTACAGCTGCCAGGTTATAGAACGCATCAAAACCCGGCCGATACGAAACCAAACACTGCAGTCTTAACTCAGAAGCACCTTACAGTTACATACTCGAAATTTGCCGACATCGAGATTGAGCACGACTTTCTCCAAATACTACCTCACAAACTTAACTCACCATTCTTATACATTCTCAACGTATACAGTCGACCACAACAGAAAAGCCACCGTTTCGATTCCCTATTCGCCCGAGCTATATCCTCGGCAGGCAAACACAGCCTCCTCATAGTGGGGGATTTCAATGCCTCCCACCCAGCGTGGGGTTACACCACATCTACACCCAAAGGGAGAGCCCTTTGGTCCCACATCCAGGCACACCGTTTTACACTGCACAATGACCCGGAGATGCCTACTCGTTTGGGAAACAGTGTAAACAAAGATACGTCTCCCGATCTCACCCTCACGCACAATGTTCCCCCCAATTGTTTGGGCTAACACCCAAACTAACCTTGGGAGCGATCATTACATTATTAGCATCACTCTACAACTAAAACACAGACCCATTGCACCCAAACCACTGACGCTTACACATTGAGACAAGTTTAGAGAGACCCGTAACAGCACCGCCCCCTCACGCATTGAAAACCTTGCTGAGTGGACTCAACAGCTTCAAAAAGATGTCGAAATCCACACCAAAACTCTACCCCCCAGACACCCCCGATAACGACTCTTGACTCTAAGCTTCTCCATATGTGGGAAGCAAAACAGTCGCTACTGCGACGGTGGAAACACCAGCGCCACAACAGGAAACTCCGCATAAGGATAGCGAAGCTAGACCAACAAATCGAGCGATACGCGACTCAATTGGCGGCACAACAATGGGGTCAGCTTTGTGAAGGAATGCACGACCACCTCAGTAATAAACGAACGTGGCAACTCCTTAGACATCTGCTAGACCCCCACCACTTCTCGCACAAGACACTGCCACGCTATCACCAAACTGTTACACGAGCACAGTGACCACTTAGGACAGCTTTTCGATAACCTCCGCGCGTTACACTTACCCCAATTACGCAAGGATCCGATACCCCCTCTTATACAGGGGAACCTAATGAGTCATTAGATGCCCCGATTACGGAGGCGGAAGTTAGGCATGCCCTCGCAACACTCCGTACCACGTCGGCTCCCCGGCCCCGACCACGTTCACAACAAATTACTTAGAAATCTTGACCCTATTTCAATTAAAGCATTGACTGAGTACTTTAAACACTGTTTTGACACGGGTACCCTTCCACCTTCGTGGAAAGATGCCAGAGTCATATTTGTACCCAAGCCAAACAAAACTCTTCAAATAGAAAATCTGAGACCCATTTCCCTAACATCGTGCCTCGGAAAGACTATGGAGCAAGTTATGCTTGCACGCCTCCAGAGACACGTGGAGGATAATGGGCTACTGCCTTCACAAATGATTGGCTTTCGAACCTCACTGTCGGCGCAAGACGCAATGCTTCGCCTTCAACACGACATCATAACTCCTAACCAGAGTGAGGACACTCAGGCAATCCTTGGTCTGGACATACATGGAGCATTCAATAACGTAGCCCACTCAGCTATATATGCTGGCCTCAACCAAACTTCTTGTGGCTCTAAAATGTACTCGTACATCAGCAGCTTCCTCACAGACCGCACAGCAACATTAACATTCGGACCAGAACACTCCTCACCTTATACACTAGGCAGCTTCGGCACGCCTCAAGGGTCAGTGCTCTCTCCCATCCTTTTTAACCTGGCTATGCTACCTATACCCACCGCTCTTCAACGTATCCCCGACTTAAACTTTTCCATCTATGCCGATGATATCACCTTATGGGTGAAAGGAGGCTCAGATGGACACATTCAAGACACACTACAAACAGCTGTAGACATAATAGCAACACTGACATCTCAGATGAATCTCTATTGTACCCCAAGTAAATCAGAATTACTCCTTCTACCAACTCACCGTCGAAACAAACACGTTCCAATGATCGAAGTTTGCATTAATGGGTGCCTTATTCCTCGAGTCTCACGCATTCGTGTGCTAGGTTTATTTATCCAAAACAACCGACTTAATACGCACACACTCGAAACCTTACGCAATACCGTTGAAAACACTCTAAGACTGATAGGAAGAATCTCGGGTAAAAACGGAGGGCTCCGGGAGTCAGAGCTACTTCGTCTCATACAGGCTTTTGTTATTAGTAAAATCACATATACTCTCCCTTACCTTCACCTTAAACCAGCCGAGGAGGACTTCGTCAACACCCTCCTCCGCAGAGTTTACAAATACGCACTAGGAATTGCGTGTAATGCCTCTAACGCACGACTCCACCAGACAGGAGTCATAAATACCCTATCAGAAATCAGTGAAGCCCACTTAACAGCTCAATACGCCAGGCTCGCGACCACTAGCGCAGGCCGTCACATTTTATCGTCTACCCGCATTAACTTTACCTCAATCACCAATGCTAAATATAACATTCCCCACCACATACACAATCTGTTACTCATACCACCCCTTCCTAAAAACATGCACCCCACTTATCATACCAAACGTCGAATACAAAGAGCAAAAGCTCTTCAGAAAAAATTGCAAGGAGCCAAAGACGTGCTCTATGTCGATGCGGCAGAATACCCATCTTCCTCATCCTATGCCCTTTCTGCTGTCGATTCCAACGGCAAGGTGCTAACAACGGCATCCGTCACTGCCAACTCCTCGGAGGAGGCAGAGGAGGCTGCCATCGCATTAGGTCTATCCATCCCCGATATCACTATGATTGTTAGTGATTCCAAAACTGCCATACGTAACTTCAGTGCAGGTCGCATCTCACAAACTGCCCTTTCAATTCTTCATAAACATCCTCCCACGCAAGACATTGCCATCATATGGACGCCCGCGCATGCGGGGTTGAGTGGCAATGAGGCGGCTCATGCCTGTGCTCGAGGAATGACGGGCCGAGCGCAGGCCTCTGATGACGCCTTAGACCACGTGACACCCTTCAGCGCTAGAGATCGCCTTTTGACCTTCCACGACATAACGAATCACTACCGCCTACAGCGTACCATGTACCCCCCCTTACATCGTGGAGCTACTCGCCACCACGAAATACTATGGCGCCAGTTACAGACCCGAACGTTCCCTACCCCATCTTTCCGCCATCTTATACACCCTGCGATATATCCCTCCCCTTTATGCATTTTCTGCCAACAAAGAGCTAATCTAGACCATATCATGTGGGGGTGTACTCGGAACCCACCACCTACCTCTCTAAACATTAATAGTAAGGAGCAGTGGGAGGCTGCCATGTGCAGCTCGGCGCCCGAGGTCCAGGACCAGATCTTGGATTGGGCCAAGAGGGTAGCGGAGACCTACGCCGGGTAGGCTCCTCTGATCCCTCCACCACTGCCCCTTTCCCTCTTGGGATAAATAAAGTTTTTCTCCTCCTCCTCCTCCGTTCGCATGCGTTCGTGTGTTCTCGTGCTTTGCGCATCGTGCAAACGCCGTCCACGTCCTAGAGCTTAAATTGACGGACACTTTGTAAATTCCAGTGTGTTCCGCGAACGCCTGTGTCCGTTGAGGCGGCGTTGGTCAGAATGAAACGCGCTGCGCGCGTCTCCCTCCTTGCGTGATTGGAAACGCTGGGCACAGCGGCTCTACGCAAGCAAAGCGCGAGTGGTGTAGAGCCCAACGCAACCGGCGTCCGTTTGCGCATCCTGGCGGCCACCTGGCTCCGTGCCAGGGCTCGGACAGAAGGAAGGACGGACGGACGGCACCGACGTACGGACCGACACGGGCGGATGAACGGACGGACACGGATGGACGGATGGATGGAGGGACGGATGGACACAGACGGACGGACACACGGACGGACGGACAGACACATACGGACAGACGGACACGGACGGTTGGATGGATGGACGGACGGATGGACGGACGGATCGACACGGATGGACAGACGGACGGTAGGACAGACGGACGGACACGGACGGATGGATGGTTGGTCGGACGGACGGATGGACGGACGGACGTGAGCATGAGACATTAAAGGCTTTCGCCTTAATAGGGTGGTCGCATACCATCGCTGCAACTATAGTGCCTAGAATAGAGTGCCGACCACGGGCGTAGCGGTGGTACAGATAATGATGCCTTTCACCGGCGGCCACCAGACGGCGACAGCCGTAGGGACAGTGCTATACCGAGCGGCGTCTATAGATGATTTTCCGCAGCTGCGCACGGGCGCTGCCATGTTTGATCACGTGATCGTAACTGGCGTTCCCCTCGCCAGTTGCCCCAGCCAACGCATCGGGCGAGCGGCCGGGGCCGTACCACACAACGCAAGCTGGAAGCCAACATGGGAGCACCCATGCAGACGCGACCGCCCGCTTCGATCCAAACTCGCGCTCGCTACTCGCTCACTGTTTTCACAGCAATAAATAAATGGTGAAATCGGCTATTGCTTCGTGTCATCTCACGCTGGGGGGCTAAGCGTCAGGTATGTTCTGTCTTTATTATTGAGATTAGCTGTGTTTATTTAGCCATGCCTGCTAAGCCTTGTCTCCTTGGAAACACTACAAAATACCACCGAATACATTGCTCTAGGAGCCTCCGGACGTAAATATAAAGCAAATAACTGCGTAGGTTGCGAACTTACGCGCCACACAGCGCAGGACGACGACGTGATCAAATCGAGGCGGAATGAAACTGCATCGACAGGTGCCGCCATGTTGACTTTTCCGGCGCTGCCGTCTGCTCGCTCTACTCGCGAGCGCGCAGACGCTATGGCTGCTATGGGGACTATGAGCTGACGACGCGACGCGGATGCAGATATATTGAGCAGCGATGCCAAACGCCACGGCGTGGAGACGGCCGCGCTTGGAGACGGCCACGGTGCGGTGGTAGCGCCATCTAGTTGTGATTAAACAAACCAGCTGCGGAAAATCGTCTATAGCCAGCGCGCGCGCCTGTGAGACGCCGATGGGTTGTCCCAGCCCGTTTCGCGCTGCGGAACGTTGGTTTTGGAGGAAGGTCTAATCGAAAGAATGTGATTTCGTTGCACTGAGAAACGATCGTACATACAGTTATCATTAATTCACTGAACGATACCACGTGTTTCTTGTTAAAATACGAATAAATTAAAATTGGGGGGACCCTTAAGCTTCGCCTTTAAGAGTTGAACGCGATAGCGATATCCCGTCCCTACTGCGTACTTCAATCACTTAGTGTATACTATGTAATGGGTAGTATGGTATAAACCAGGAGAAATTATGCGCGGCAAATGTGGGAAATGTTTTCGAACTTGCTATGCACTCACTACGTGGTGTTAAGGGAATACGCGCAGTAAGGTGTGTGCCGTTTGTAATGGGTGGCTGGCTTTAAACTATGGAATCGTTATGATAGTCACATATTCTGACGCCCGATGGCAATTTACGCTTGTTCCACGCAATATTCCTGGGATATTACATGTTATATTGCGACGCCTATATAAAGGACGCTTGCGTTTGCGATACATGGAAATTATTTTCACTGCATTTCCAAGCAGAGGAAGTTATCTTCACAGTATATCCAAGCAGAGGCATGGCTGTGCGGTAGAACACCTGCTTGCCACTTAGACGGCCTGAGTTTGATCCTCACTCGGACCCGGAAATTTTTATTATTTATTTTATTTGCATCTTTCTCGATTTTTCGGTCACGAACAAGATGATGATTTTTCGCTCACAACCAACGACGCCGACACCGACGCCGGAATTTCTCCGAAACGAGCTCTTTAACGCTATCGCGTAAATACGTGGTTTCTGAGGAAGAAGTAAAACTTTTCTTGAAGTATTATATGTGCCACATGTCCAGAAATGCCAAATTCACAGCACTTTGTAGCTAATTACCATCAATTTACTAATGATCTGGTTAACCAGTTGACGACACAAATTTTACTAATAATCTGTTTAATCACGTAACCACGCTCAATGTAGCCATATTGAAGTCTCACTGACAAACTACAGCCGCCGGAGTTAGTCTTCGATTAGACCTCTTTATGCTCTGTGACAAACGGGGGGTTAAGGATATCATAGTTGAAATCAAGAAGAAGAAATGGATATGGGCCGGGCACGTAGCACGTCGGCAGGATAACCGCTGGTCATTAAGGGTAACTGACTGGATCCCAAGAGATGGCAAACGCGTGAGGGGGAGACAGAAAATTAGGTGGGTAGATGAGATTAAGAAGTTTGCAGGTATAACGTGGCAGCAGAAAGCACAGGACCGGGTTGATTGGCGAAACATGGGAGAGGCCTTTGTCCTGCAGTGGGCGTAGACAGGCTGATGATGATGATGCTCTGTGACTCGGGTAAATGTTCTGTGTCAACAGGCACGCTGAAAAATGAGTGGTGGTGGTGTCCGTCCTGACCACCCTTACTGCGCATGCGCAAACCCTCCCCGCGCACCTCCTCTCCTACGCTCCCCCCTCTCTCTCCTGTAGGTATCCCTCCCGCCCCCGGCGTTTACACACCCATTGCGCATGCGCGTCCCCTTCCCTCTCTCTCCTACTCTCCCCCCTCTCTCCTCTAGGCATCCCTCCCGCGATGTTTACACCCCCATTGCGCATACGCGCCCCGTGCCCCTCTCTCTCCTTTCCTACGCGTCCCCCCTCTCTCTTCTCTAGGCATCCCTCCCCGTGGCGTCCACACCCCCCACTGCGCATGCGCGTCCTCTCCCCTCTCTCTCCTCTAGGCATCCCTCCCGCGGCGTTTACACCCCCAATGCGCATGCGCGTCTCCTAACCCCTCTATCCTCTCCTACGCTCCCCCTCTCTCGCCTCGCAATGCCAACGCAGGAAGCGTATGCTAGCGAGTTTCTTGATTGAAAAAACCGACTGCTAACGCTGCACAACCGTTAACTGGCCACCCCGTATATATAGGCGCTGGATCTTGACCTGCAAGGTAGTGTCGGTGGGAGATTTCTCCTGTGCGTTGTCGAACGATAAAAAATTCGCAGCGTGCGCGTTAACTGAAAGCGGACTGCGGGTCTTCTGTCTCTCATTGCCCGTTAGCAGCGATTGGCATGTTCCAGTAGGAAACACCGGTCCATCACTGCGTGATTGCGCCTCCCTAGATTTCTTTCCCGCGCAACGCCGCGATCAGCGCCAGCGTCAACGCCACCGCCAGTGTAAGCGTTAGCGCCCGCTGCTTCGCATCTACACATGGTTCCCTTTAGCGGGAGATGGTGTAATTTTAAGGCGAAAGCCTTTAATGTCTCATGCTCACGTCCGCCCGGTGTCCGTCCGTCCGGCGTCCGTCCGTTTGTCCGTCCGTCCGTCCGTCCGTCCGTTTGTCCGTCCGTTCATCTGTCCGTCTGTGCATCCGTCCGTTTGTCCGTCCGTCCGTCTGTGTGTCCGTCCGTCTGTCCTTCCATTCCTTCGTCCGTCCGTGAGTCCGTCCGCCGTCCGTCCGCGGGTCTGTCCGTGCGTCCGTCCATCCGAGCTCTGGCACGGAATCAGGTGGCCGCCGGGGTGCACAAACGGACGGCGGTCGCGTCAGACTCTACAGCGCTCGCACTTTGCTTGCGTAGCGTCGCTGTGCCCAGCCCTTGCAATCATTATGACCGACGCCATCTCAATGGACACATGCGTCCACGGAATACACTTTCGAATTTACAAAGGGTCCGTCAATTTAGGCGCTGGAACGCGGATGGCGTTTGCGAGATGCGCAATGCGCGAGAAAATACTAACGCATGCGAACGGAGGAAGATTAGTCTCGCGTCTCGCTGCGATTCAAGGTAAAAAAACCGGCAGATCCCACGCACTGTGGGAATCGATGTGATGCGAAGCAGCCAGCAAGGAGCAAATCATGCTGTACATAATAGTCACATCATTATTTACATGTTAGGACCTGTCATTTGTGTTCGTCATACAGTCACGTCGCGCAATACAAATTTTGGTGTATATCAAGCTAGCGAACTGGACGCAAGCGCACCATGAGCGTGGCAAGTAAATGGCATTGTAGATGACATGCATGCCAAGATTTTCATGTTACCATCTGGCACTTATGTTCGCTTAATTTTTTCCCTCGAATCGCAGCGAGACGCGACACCAATCGGCCTCCGTTTCGCATGCCTTCGTATTCTCGCGCTCTGGGCATTGTGCAGACGCTATCCGCGTTCCAGCGTTTAAATCGGCGGACACTTTGTCAATTCCAAAGTGTTTTCCTCGAATGCCTGTGCCCACTGAGACGGGGTCGGTAAGAATGGAACGTGATGAGCGCGTCTCCGTCCTTGCATGATTAGAGACGCCGGGCAAAGCGACGCTATGCAAGCAAAGCGCGAGCGCTGTTGAGTTCCACGCGACCGGCGTCCCTTTGCGCGCCCCGGCGCCCACCTGGCATTGTGCCAGGGTGTGGCATGTGCCAGGGTGTGGCAGCACCAGAGCGTGGCATGCAAGTCATGTTGCACATGACATGTCATGATTTGCATATTACCACTTGTCATTTATCCTCGTCATACAATCACGTCGCTGAATACCAAATTTGGTGTGTATCAAGCTAGCGAAACGGCCGCGAGCGCGCCATGAGCGTGGCATGTAAATCATGTTGTATATGACATGCAGGTCATGATTTTCACATTACCACCTGTCATTTATTCTCGTCATACAGTCACGTCCGTCAATACCAAACTTGGTGTATATCTAGCGAAACGGCCACGAGAGTGTCATGAGCGTGGCATGCAAGTCATGTTGCACGTGACATGTCACGATTTCCATATTAAACTTGGCCTTTATGTTCGTCATACAGTCATGTCACTCAATCCCAAATTTACTGTATATCAAGCTAACGAAACGGCCGCGAGCGTGCCATGAGCGTGGCATGTAAATCATGCTTTTCATGACAAGCTAGTCATGATTTTCATGATATGACCAGCCATCTATGTTCATCCTACAGTCATGTTATGCCATACCAAATTTGGTGTAAATACCATTAACGATACGGCCTGGAGAGCACAAAGTCGTAGGCGGCTAGATAGATAGATAGATAGATAGATACGCTCAAAGTCGCCGAAGTTCGCTAAGAAATGCTTCGCATTTAAAATTAAAAAAAGAAAACACGCACACATTCGGTGTGTGTGTTATCCCAGTGAGAGTGTAAAAGAAAAAAGACATGGCATAGTCAGTGGAATGGCCACACGCTTTCGCCGAACACACTTTGGAATGTACAAAGTGTCCTTCAATTTTTTCTGCGACGACGTCGCGGTTGCGTGAAATGAATCAAGTGCGAGGCGTGCGCACAGAAAATAAACCTCCAGTGACATGCGGAGACACCATACACTACTCGCTCGAAAAAAAACAACACCCCACAAGTTTACCGCAGCCTCGGAGTATTCATTACTCCGTGACCGCAACCGACTGCGCTTACGAACACGCGTCCGTAGCGCAAGTGGCGCACGCGACGCGCGGGTAACGCGCGCGTCGCTTGCGCCACTACAGCTAGGTATCCGGGTCTTCAAACGATGATCCGCGGAAAGTCGGTGGCTCCCTTGGCTGCTTCATCACGATCGCGGGCTGTGGCGCAGCGGCTGTCATCGTTGCCGCAGTCGAAGTCATGGCCTTGGTCTTCCGAGTCTTGTCGGATAGAGGCCCGTACTCCGGTGGTAGACCTTAATGCCTGCGGCTTGTTCGCTGCTCGGGGTTGTCGTCGACGTGTTCTTCACGACTGCCGCTGGGTTCACGGCTTGACGGGGGCGTCCGGTATATGGAAGCATCAGTACCTCCACCAGATGTCACGTGGTTGTGACGTCGACTAAGGCAGCAGGCGACGTGTCCAAGATGAAACTCTTTATTTGACCGAACTTGTGGTCGGGAAATGGAAAGTCAGATTACAGCAAGCAAAGCACGCTGTACAATGATAGCGGCGAACAGAGCGTCGGCCGTCGAAAAAAAATGCCCCCACTTCCCCAAAGGGAAGCGTGAGGAAATGCGAATGCCTTTCTTGCGCCGAGAGTACACGGCGTAGTAATTTTGGAATATGGCAGCGCACACCAGGTGAGACAACGATCACGCACACAGAGGGACGACACAAGCGCTGAACTTCAACCATTAGCGAGATTGCGCTAATGGTTGAATTCCATTATGGAATGGTTGAATTCCATTATGACTTACCAACTAGCCCGCAAATACGTTTTAAGTAGTAATTTTAATGGCGTAAATTCGCCTTCACCGACTTCTGCCATCGCCTTGAGAGGCGCCCAGCCAGCGAACGGTCGAAAGTGAGGCGCGAGTGGACGGGAGAGTGGGGCGCAGGGAGGAGAGAGAGCGAACAGCGAGAGAAGGAGCGGCGAAGCACTGCACCTACACTCTTTCGCACCACATGCTCCGGTTGCTGGGGGCGAGGATAAGCGCGCGCCCGCAGCTGTTGCTATGGGAGAGGGAGTGAGAGCGGTGAGATAACACCTGCCGGCGCGCGGACACCGCCGCGGACAACGCCGCCTGACATAGCCCGACTAAAAAATGCATTCGCATTTAAAACTGATCATTGTTGGGACGAGCCGTCTTTTATACAGCACGTGTCGAACACTCCAGCCTTATCACTGGTGGTCGTGCAAGCTCTAGAATAAGCTGGACGGTTCGCGTCCTGCGTTGAATCTTAACAAAACGATCGACTATAATCGCGAAACTTCTCGAACACTGAGGCGTGGTCTGCGCTGAGCATTGCTGACAGTCTTTTGTGGGTGCAAACCGAATGCACTATAACTGATACGAGAAACGCGTGTGGCAATATGAGAGAGAGAGAGAGAGAATTAATATAGGAAAGGTAGGGAGGTTAACTAGACTACGTCCACTTTGCTACCCTACACGTGGGGAGAGGGGAATAAGGGAGTAAAAAAGAGAGAGATCATTTTGCTTAGCAATATGCCAGATGAGGCCACTTCGAGTGAAGGTTAAAGGCGAGGAAATGTTGCGTGGGTTACGTCGTCGTTTTTGTTGCGCTTTGATCCCCGAACTACGAAGATATAATTACAAAAATTCCAACCCTTCATGGTTGTATGGCGCATGCTTTTTTTTTTTCGGCAGAGTGCAAATAGCCGAAAATACAGCAATTACGGAAATCGCGGAATGATCGTGTAGGTCATGTTTACATCTCGAGCTTCAGGTTTTTGTTCATGCTCATTGCTTGTCCGCAGTTGTTGCATTAGGCTATAATTTGCACATGCGCAAGGAATTAAGGACCAGAATATTGCGGTTGCCAGCAGTGTTCGGGCTTGTCAGTGCTGGGGCTCAACCGCTCTACGTGTGCATCTCCCTTTGCGTTGACACCGTTAGTTCTGCCTCCATTTACGCTGAAGTATGCTGCTGCGCCGAAAAACGAGACGATCTACCTTGAAATCGTGGCGCGCTGCAGCCTTCAGGCGTGCGATCCCTGTCGGGCTAAAGTGCATATCGAGACTCCGCGGTGTCGAATGAAAGCTGCCTGACGGCAGCAGAAAGAATCGAGGCACGAGCAGGTCGAGAAGAGAAATAGGAACTCAAGGCAACTCGACAAACATGTGAATTTTTCCGGAAAGCTAGACATTATGACTTGTGGAACGCGTTGTCAAAAAATCACCCCTTCCTCAATTAGGTTAGGACAAAAGTAACATGTAAAACGATGGTATGATTTTAGATGCGAAGCAGCTCTTTGACTCACGTGTGTAACGCAGTACGTTACGTGCGTCCGTACGAATGCGCCGCAACGCGTTCCCCTCGCCGTAGGTGTTGTAGCGTTGCCAAGTAGGTCACGCCACAGCTGCGCGTTGACGTCACGCTCCCCTCGCAGGTCGGCGCTGATGTCACTCTCTCCCTCACCCACAGCATGCTCGCGGCAGCGCCCGCAGCTGCCGGCTGCTCCGCCCGCTCGCAACACCTCTGAACGTGTCACTTCTCTCTCACTTCACCCTCTCCACCGCCCGCAACGCTCGACCGCACGTGGAGTGGAAACACTCTTTCGGCTCGTTTATCTGCGATGACGCCCGTTTCAACCAGGACAACGCCGTGCGCACCGCTGCTGCTTCGCATCCCATCAGGGTTCACTTCGGGGAGATGGTCCAAGTTTTTTAATTAAATTAAGTTATACGCTCTATTACGCTCTCGTGGTTTTTTTATCCTGCCTTAAATGTGGACAATACGTTCTCCATTGGGAATTTTTAATGAAAGCTAACGTTTTGTGAAATGCTATAATTTTTATCAACTGAATGTCAGGAAGTTTTACTCTAGGTAAAAATTATATAGTGCGAAATAATGTGTATAGCTGGCGACAAAGTTGCAAAACACTTTGTTTTGCACATGTTTGGTCGTAAATTTAGCATTCAGGTGGTCATAGGAGAAATATGGAAATTAACGCATTGACCAGCATTTCCAGGAATCAGGGACATCCACGAACAGCGCCTCTAGCGGTCGGCCTTGGAAACATGCACGTTTTCTATGAGAGAGCGTCGTTTTTCGCGAATAACTAATGATAGAAGCCATCTTTCAGTAAATTCCCGAGGAAATAGGCTCTGCGTAAACACCCCAACATGTCATAGAACGGCTACATCACTTACGTCCGAAAACCCGTTCCAAATTGCGAGTGAAGTTTTAAGCATGGTCCGCCGCGGTGGAGCAGTGGCTAAGGTGCTCGGCTGCTGACCCGAAGGTCGCGGGTTCGATCCCGGCCGCGGCGGTCGCATTTCGATGGAGGCGAAATGGTTGACGCCCGTGTGCTGTGCGATGTCAGTGCACGCTAAAGAACACCAGATGGTCAAAATTTCCGGAGCCCTCCACTACGGCGTCTCTCATAATCATATCGTGGTTTTGTGACGTAAAACCCCAGATATTATTATTATATTAAGTTTTAAGTATAGGAGCCTATGGAATCGGTCAAGTTTAGAAGGGTTTTCTGGCGACTAAAATGCGATTTGCGATGGAACTGTAGCATCGATTGGTATATTCCCAGGAATTTATCAAGTTCAATGACTCAGCTGTCCCTTGCTTGCAGCAGCAGCTCTTCAAATGGCGAAAAAGTTGTTCCAAAACCGCAGTTTTCATAACAAGGTCGCGGAATTCATTGGGCTAGATATATAAACAAGGTTTTAACCTACAGCAGCTCGTCGAAGCGAGTCGAGCGCGTTGAACGACGAGAAATCAAAGTCACTGATAACACAAGCGCGAGATCGCAGAGGGGCTCTAGGACGGGGGAGGGATCGAACAAAAGGACGAGAGGGAACCACACAGGATTGGTCGAGGCTATCCTGACGGTCAAGAGGTGAGAATAGCCACGAAATGTGCATAGAAAGGGCTGAAGCCCCGTTCAATCAATAGCATGGATACAAAACGGTATCCGGACGACGTGGATTTGATTGAAACGTATGCGCTTGAGCCAGGAGAATCGAATTAACCTGTTTTGCACCTGGCTTACCCCAATCCCGCGCCGAAAATCACCACCGAACGACTCATCAAATTGCGACACCACCTGGCGTCGACTCAAGACATTAACACCAATAAATTGCTAAAGTAATCGCGCTCTGCAATCTCAAGCTTTGAAAAAAATATGACTATCAATATTGATGTTGAGCTGTATTAAATCTATATTTTTTGCATGCGTTGAAAGCATTTCTGAATTCCTTCAGCTCGCCTATCGGCTGTTTGCTCCCTCTCGTCCTTTTGTTCGATCCCTCCCCCGTTCTAGTAGAACGCTCACAAAATACCGCCCCAGGTTCGATTCCGGCTGCGGTATCTTTTTTTTTTTCTCGCTTCGTCGCTGCTTAGTCTGGGAGCCCTCCGCCAGACGGCATCAGATGAAATGTAAGGTCATTTAGTTTCGGTACTTGTTTTGTATCGTTCTCTGCGGACCAACGTTATCGTGCAGAAAATAGCTGGTTTTATGGTATCGTAAAATACTAAAATGCTTCTAAGCGCCTTTATCTATTAGATAAAAAGTATACTGCCAATAAATAGACAAAAGCAGGTCACAGGTTTTTGATGTTCCTTTCTTAAGGTTACCGTTTATGCAGATAGTATTAATATTTTCGACTCGGTAACTGTGTATAGGACCGGTTTTCACGGAAAGGAGTAGCAGCCTCGAACCGGTGAATTTTCTTCACTCTCACTCTCTCCACAACGTAACCGACCGTCCAGCCACTGCCGCTCATGTTTGTGCATAGATAGATAGATAGATAGATAGATAGATAGATAGATAGATGGATAGATAGATAGATAGATGGATGGATAGATAGATAGATAGATAGATAGATAGATAGATAGATAGATAGATAGATAGATAGATAGATAGATAGATAGATAGATAGATAGATAGATAGATAGATAGATAGATAGATAGATAGATAAGTTACGGAATTTTAATGCTTTTTTAGGTTCATGATGACAAGTGCTAAACACAGAGTCAGTTAAGTACTAGGCCACTTTACTGTGAACAAGGCTACCGTACGGTACGAAACGTCATTTTTTAATGTTCTAAACCTTTTCATTTGGTCGGCGCTCATTCTTTTCGTTTCCTCAGTTAAGTACTATGATCTAATGAGAGGCACAGTTCCGTTTTTTTATGTTAAACTTCACGCCTTCCGCCTCGGCGGAACAGTGGCCACGGTGCTCGGCTGCTGATCCGATGGTCGTGCGTTCGATACCGACCGTGGCGGTCGCATTTCGATAGAGGCGAAATGGTAGAGGCCCGTGTACTGTGCGAAGTCAGCGCACGTTAGAGAACACCAGATGGTCAAAATTTCCGAGGCCCTCCCCAACGGCGTCTCTCACAATCATCTTGTGGTTTTGGGACGTAAAACCCTATAAATTATTATTAAACTTCACGTCGCTCGCGGCACTTCACCTGTGAAATGTGCCGTCCTTACCATTACGAGAAGAGTCCTTTAGGTAGAGCAGCCCATTCGAAAAAACGAAAGTCTGTGCAATTCTGAAAACGAAGTACAATCTTCGGGACTCGTTCACAAAATTACACGTTGTTTAAGGAGCACTCTAGTCCTACGGAAACATTACGTTTCGCTGTTATTCAACTGGCAATACTTTACTGCCTAACAGGTTCCCTGACAACAAAGCTCTCATAATTTTCCTCTCCAGCCGTTCATTTCAATGATTAGTTCCATCAGGATCTATTACGCACCACAATCTTCAAGGATTTTCTATATAATCACAGGAAATAAATCGTCCAATAAAGCTTATAAAAACTTCAAATACGAAAGCTTTTGTATATTCACGTTAGCATCACTAGGTGATTCCAGTTCTGTCACGTCAAGAACCCATATATAAAACATAAATTTATTACTGTACATTTCAAATATAAAAGAAAGTAATGCATGCAGGAAATATAAACCGATGCTTTACTGCGCAGTCGCGCGTTCCTATTTTTCGTCGCGCGTTCGGAGCTCCATCTGCATAATCGGTCAAGTACAATCCAGTTCAAAATTCATGTTTTTCTCACTCCCATGACACGCAAACTGATCAACATATGTTGAAAACAGTGATACAATCAAAAGCACATCGCGTACGTGCATGTTTTTCTTCCGTGCTATGCATCTTCATTGTTTGGAACAACTGCGCTGGCGATATGTGCCCGCTTACTATTGCATAAACAAAGAAATAAGAGTAGCGTTACGTCCAGCAGACGTTCATCCATGTATGAAGCCGTCTCATAGACAACCTGATCAAGTTTATCTTCAGGTACTGCGCACTCTAGCGCAAGACTACGTACCTTTTGTCTACCCTCTGCATGGCTTTTATGCACCTTTCCACCACACATTCTACTAAAAATAAACTGTTACCCTTTTGTATTAGAGGATGCTGCCAATAAAATTTATTTTCAAGAAAACTTAGTAAGCATACACACGGATTGCGGAACTTATGCGTGCGCGCATGTAATTATGATGTCATATGTGATGTAATATGATGAACTGCCGCCGTGGGAATTTATGACGTGTTTTCTTGACTGCAGAACAAGGAGCGATGTTAGACGACACGAACTTTTGCGAATGAGCACTTAATATATTTATTCGAATTCCAGAGCTTTATAGACAATAATTCAGACGCTTGATCTTAGATCCACCTTTTACGCAAGGTCTTTCCACGCTACCTACTCCAAATAATTACGCTACTTTGTCACGCGAGCCATGTATTAGCCAGAGACGGCTGCGGATACATGGAATACACACTAAACATAGATATTTGTTGACCACCATATGCTTGCATTTAGGAAAGACTAGAAAAAATAGCAAACTAGCAAAATTTGCTGAGCGCCACCCGCAGTAATGGTACAGTCGTTACGGTGATCGACAGCAGGCGCGAACGATGTGGGTTAGATCCCGGACGCGGCGGTCGCATTTTGATGGAGGCGAAACACTAGAGGCCAGAGTAAGTGCACGAGCCTCTTTGATTTGTGTACAGGTTAAGAAATTCCCAGGCGATCGAAATTTCCGGAGCCCGTCATTATAGAGTGCCTGCTAATCATGGTCGTGGTTTTTGGCACGTAAAACTCGAAAAATCATTATTAACTGTAGTATTGCAAAGCCCCGCGCTAAGTGGGCTCGAAATATCAGCGCGATGGAAATGACATTATTCTTGCTCCATCATACACATTTAGCAGAAGACAGTCGCCATGCGTTCGCTAACCGACCACTCTTCGAGGCACCATCATTGTTAGGCGGAAGCCATTTTGGCTACGCCGCCTGTACATTATAGTCTCCTTTGGCAGCCAAAAAAACATGACTGATCCTTCTGTCAAATAACACGAACGGTGAAATGTGTCTTCACAGAGGTAGTGGAGCGTTTATTGTGCATTGTTTCGCCACAATTACGAAGGAGTGAATGCTACAGCCACAAATTGTAATGTCATGCGAAGAACGGCAAGCAGCTCGAAACTTGCTGCGCGCACTTCAAGAAGAAAGGACGCACGAAATGAGCATACACAGGACGAGTGCGGACTGTGATATGCCTCGGAAGTGAATCCAAGAACCCGCCATCTTAACGGCGGCAAGATACCGTTTTAATATGGGTAATTTGTTGGGGACATAAAGTGCTCGACGTGTGCGTTAATGTTACAAGTTTCCTTGACAAGCTTCAACATCTAGCCACATTTCAGTAGAGATCAACTGATCAATACTCTTCGTGATAGGCTATATTCGGCGGGAACAGCGATTTCTTACCTTATAATTTAGCCTATGTCTAGGTTGAAGTCTAAAAAGGGGCCCCTTTCTGTACGCCCTCGTGATGTGGAATGAAAAAAAAAAAAAGAGAGAACACCGCACACACCTTGCGTCACACGCCACCGCGTGGCAGGAGATGCAGGAATGGTCATTCCGCGCGCCGCTTTTTAAAAGAAGGAAGAAATATACAAGAGCGTCGGGTTCTGCCAACTTTTTAAAACTTTGGGTTCTTCGTTGTCTAGTCTTGCAGCACGTTGCTCAAACTCAAAGGCGTAACAACTGCGATAGTTGTTAGTTCAAGCTTGTCCTGTGTATACCTGACCTGCGGGTCTTTTTCGAGCGTCCTTCGTTGTGCTTCGGCGGCGCGTTTTAAGTTTCAAGCTACCTTGTCGTTCTTCGTGTGACATTCCATTTTCTTGCTGTCACATTCATGGCGTCGCCCTTGCGACGAAACTGTGACTTTTATTTAATTGGCTAACATGAAGGATGTGTCATGAGTAGAGACCGGATTTTAGGCAAATGCCTATTTTTTTTGCTTGCGTTCCTATCGTGCCACTTTGATATATGAGCACGAATTAGGGGTTAAGGAGGGCTTTTATAGTGTTTTTATAGTGCCTATGAATGCCTATTTTTGACGTTTGTGCCTAAATTCCTATAAAACCCTATAAATGCCTATTTTCCAAATCGGTGCCTATATGAACACTATTTAACCTCAAATTTTGCTTTCGAGTACAGTTGGAGACCGTTATTTATGTTACCGGGCAAAATTGACCTTTCGGAACTGTATGGGCTGCAACATAGTTCCCTAGTTCAACTAACTTCCGGAAAGCAGGCGCTAGCAGCAGTGAAATGGGACGCGCCTGTCACCTTATGCCACCGCACTGACATGGCGCGAGCGGCTGGAGGAGGGGGAGGGGAAGGAGAGGAAAAAAACGCTATTTTTGCAACCCTAAATGGGAGGAGAGGAAAATAAAGGTGGGAAGAGGAGAGGGGATGAAGAGGAGAGTGGCGTCCGTGGCCGAGGACGTGGCGGGCGGCTTTTACAGCAGGCGTTCCAGTCCGGTGTTCCCAAAGAATTGAAGCACCTGCTTGAAGACCTGGGTGTGTGTGAGGGGGAGGGGGGGGAGGAACAGGAGGTGCCTCTGTGGAGCCGCAGGAAGATGGAGAACGAATGCGAAACCGTGGAGTTGGTAAAAAACAATCAGGTGTCCACGTGGTTTTTGTTTTGCTTGTAATTTACTTCTTAAAGGGCGGGGCGCTTCACCAGGTCACATCAGAAATCTTAGGCACTGGAAGTCGTTGCGTGCCCAATCGAGAGCTTTGTACAACAATATTTTTTTAATTGGTTGATTATGAGCTGCGAAAGCATGATGCGAGGAGGTGAGCTTGAAATCTTTGCCACTCACCCCGTGTAGACTTCGCAAGCCAAATTACTTCCCTGCCCTCTTTGGTACCGGAGCAACTCGGAGCCTGAAGATCACATGACGCAGACGCATCAACACGTTATGCGCACGCGAGGTTACATTTGTATGACATGCCCAAGCCAGGTCGTGCACGCAAGCGGTGTTGTGTCGTTTCGGCGTTCTCTGTAGTGTACTGCCTGTGCGCACGTTTGGAGAGGCTGACATGGATCATGTATCCTTACAACGACACACAGCGTCGCACCGCTGGAACTGCTCTAACAGACGATGCACAAAAAACACGCCAAGCGCTGTCAGGGCTGGCGCCGGCACGACGCCGGAACGGCGAGAACATGAACGCAAATGAAATGGAGGAAGCTGAGTCTCGCATCTCGCTTGATTAGAAGTTAAAAAAAATAAATAAAAAAGCGCACAGATTCCGTTTGTACGTTTTAATATTTGTATCAACTTTCATTCTTCTATTCAAGCAACAAATTGCACAAATTACACATGTCGCTTCGAAAATTCTCGCAGTGTCACGTACTACCGTGACGTACGCAGGACCATTCCTTGTACGTCACCTCCACCATGTTGGGGCGTGCGCCCGTGAGATTAAGAGCAAGCGGCGTTCATTCTGACATTTCACCTCTTTCCGGGGCGCGTAGCGTTGTAAATCTTGGCAGACGAGTTCGTGAGCACCCAGTGCATGCGTTTCTCGTGCCTGTTCTAAATGCTCAAACCCGGTGGGGGGCCCTTTAAGGTGTTCACAGACAGAGGAGAAATTGACCCTGTGCGATGAGACCCGGTTAATACGAGGCTAAAAGACCCTTCTGGCCTTTTAGCGGTCTGGCTATTTACTCCTGTGCTGCCCTTCTCAGCCATGCCTAAAAGAAAGAGACCCAGGAGCGTGTTTCTTCGACGGTGGACACTTAACTCACCATGCTGGACAATAAAAGGAGGGACCATGTTCTGCAAACCGTGCGGGAAGAAAGACAATTGAAAGGCTATGCTAAACAATTGGTGCCTTTGTGCCATCATAAACTATAACTTTGTTTTGCTTTCCTGTCGTAGACACAGGTCACGCACGTCTGTTTTCGAAAATTTGAATTTTTGTAAAAATTTATTGTGCCTATATTTACGATTTTGGGGGCCTAAAACTGTGTTTTGCCTGCCTATTTTTGGCGCCTAAAACCCGATTTTTTAGTGCCTATAAATCCGGCCTCTAGTCATGAGTACGTTTTAGAATTGGCGCGAGTAAGATAGGCAAACGTTTTTTTCGCATGCACTGTCCTACCGTATACTTCTTAGTATCCTCTTTCTAACTGAAAAGGCTTAGCTGAAACTCAGGGTATCCCGGTTGCGGCGGCTGCATTTTCGATGGAGGCGAAAATGTTTGAGGCCCGTGTACTTAGATTTAGGTGCACGTTAAAGAACCCCAGGTGGTCGAAATTTCCGGAGCCCTCCACTACGGCGTCTCTCATAATCATATCGTGGTTTTGGAACGTTAAACCCCAGATATTAATTTATTAATTGAAACTCAGGGCTTGTTCTTCTCAGTCCTTTCTCTGTGCCTAGTGACATCTTTCGCGCATTTATTGATATGCATCGACACCAACGACCAGAGCTTATGACACTTCTTTAACAGGCCACTCTAATCTTACGCAGCCTAAATAATGCCGCTAGTTCTCATACTCATTCAATGAATGTTGTAACGAGTCGGCTTTACACGTCTGAATGTTTTTGTGCGTAATTACAAGCCTTACTTGTGCGGAAAAACCCAACAGCGAGAACGAAAGGGTGCATAAAGCTTAACGAGAAAGGTAATGAAAACTTTATTTTTGGCTGGTATAGCAAGATTTCCCAATTTGCAAATAAATGAGGAGAGGTGCGCTGTTGCTCAAAATGTTTCATTTTTGTTGATTTATTTGCATAACAAAAATAAAGCGCAGCTCTTCGGCAAACAGCCAGTAATGCGTGTCAAACATCCCCGAATCCCAACGGAAGTGGTTTGCCTTGTTCGAAACACAAAAATATAGGCGGATTAATTAGGTGCAAGACTCGGCAAACGCAGTTTGGTGAGCACGGACTTCCCACGTTGTTCTCGCCGCACTGAAATAAGGAAAAGACAAAGTCACAACAAAGATTATCTGGTCAGCAGCCGAGCCAAATCAGCAAACAATCCTAAAATCTTCATAAATATATTTGACAACGCAATCTACAAGACATACGCGACGTTGTTGACCTGGCAAAAATGAAAAAAATATTGGGAGGGTGAGGGGCCGCTAGGCACTTTAACAGTGTGAAAGTGAAATCCTGCTTGGGTCTTCTGGTAATTTGCTGGAGAACTTTCTGCTGATCTGCTTAACTTTATAATAGACGCTCTGCTGATGTGCTGTTGAAGTTTATGTTAAGCCTAATGCTGACGCCTCGACGACTTTGTGGGTGTATTTCTAAGGCCATTGAAATTCAGTTATACTTTCTGTTCGGGGCTTCCAAAGATGTTCCCACTGACGATCATATACATCCTTTCCGCCCTTCATGAGCTGACAGTCGGGCGTTCGTAAAACTTTCAAGCATCTTATACCTTCTGCCAAAGTCGTGGGGAACCACTGCTGTACTGCGATTAATTACGTACATTAGAGTCTAATTAACCTCTAAACAACATTATCTTCAGTAACTTACAATAAACTTACACCACACAAAGTGTACCTGTTTAATCGCATCTTTTACTCACTCTCTATGAAATCAAATTCTACCAGCACAAACTTCAAGTCACACCAGCACGTATCTTTCACATCCACTTCCAACGAAATGCAACTGTACACTTCATACGCAACGCAGGTGCACAAACGATCCCCAGCGACTCTAAGCGTTCGCTCGGTATCCATACTCACAAGCAATACACTAGGGTTGGGGAAGACGCAAGAAGCATACTGAACTTGTTTCTACAGATTTCCGGTTCTTAAATGCCAAAACACTGTCGCTCATCGTAAAGTTCAGCACGTTTCCACAAACATGAACAGGTCAACAAGAAATCTTGCTACACTGACGGCTTTCGCATTCAGAGGAACTGTCAAGCATCTGCCATTCTGCATTTTTACTCACATGAGGGCGGCAGTGATGAAGCAGACGCGCAGCTTACGTGATCATGCGCTCAATTTTGTTTGTACTCACGCAAACGACGCAAAGACGAACTGAACGAAGTGCACTTTAACGAGCATCTGCCGCGTTTACTCAGTTTTGGAATGGCAGATCCCACGCCTGCTGGGAATCGGTTTCATGCGAAGCAGTCGGCGAATAATTGTCTATTCTGCATTTTAGGCTTTGACCCAACCGTTACGAGGTGGTTCGACGTGGCTTTATAAGGTGTAGTAGCTGTGGTCACATCTTGCGCTTACCAGGGACGTCGGCTACACTGGCATTTAATTTGTAACTATGGTCTGACGTAACGTAAGCACTCACGTTAAAAGCACAGACTTCAGTATTATTGCGAAGACGTGCACCTTACAATGCGATGATGTCAACATCATACGTGGCTTTATAAGTGTAGTAGTTGTGGTCACATCTTGCGCTTACCAGGGACGTCGGCTACACTGGCATTTAATTTGTAACTATGGTCTGACGTAACGTAAGCACTCACGTAAAAGCACAGACTTCAGTATTATTGCGAAGACGTGCACCTTACAATGCGATGATGTCAACATCATACGTGGCTTTATAAGTGTAGTAGTTGTGGTCACATCTTGCGCTTACCAGGGACGTCGGCTACACTGGCATTTAATTTGTAACTATGGTCTGACGTAACGTAAGCACTCACGTTAAAAGCACAGACTTCAGTATTATTGCGAAGACGTGCACCTTACAATGCGATGATGTCAACATCATACGTGGCTTTATAAGTGTAGTAGTTGTGGTCACATCTTGCGCTTACCAGGGACGTCGGCTACACTGGCATTTAATTTGTAACTATGGTCTGACGTAACGTAAGCACTCACGTAAAAGCACAGACTTCAGTATTATTGCGAAGACGTGCACCTTACAATGCGATGATGTCAACATCATACGTGGCTTTATAAGTGTAGTAGTTGTGGTCACATCTTGCGCTTACCAGGGACGTCGGCTACACTGGCATTTAATTTGTAACTATGGTCTGACGTAACGTAAGCACTCACGTAAAAGCACAGACTTCAGTATTATTGCGAAGACGTGCACCTTACAATGCGATCATGTCAACATCATACGTGGCTTTATAAGTGTAGTAGTTGTGGTCACATCTTGCGCTTACCAGGGACGTCGGCTACACTGGCATTTAATTTGTAACTATGGTCTGACGTAACGTAAGCACTCACGTTAGAGCACAGACTTCAGTATTATTGCGAAGTGCACTTTACAATGCGATGATGTGAATATCATACGTAACTGTCGTTAGCCTATTCCTCCGGGGTCGAGCAATGCTTGAATATAGCTTTCTGAATCATAGGAATACACATGTGATGTTTATTAGACTGCTATAAAAGCGGAGCCATTAATGGCACCACCATTGACGTTAACCCATCATCAAGCCTGTATCATAGGGACCCTTGTGCGAAATTCCTCCGGTCACCATCGATGCATTACTCATTAGATGCGATGCACTTGTCAAGTGTTTTAAAAGTGGTGGCGTGAAAGGGCTCGTTTCGTAGATATGCCGGTGGCGGTGGTGTCGGCGGTGGCGTCTTTGGCTGTGAGCGAAAAATCAGTGCTGTCCCGTTAGGGGAAATTCCAGGCAGATGAAAATAAAAAATAATATCAAATTTTTGGTTTGGTGGGACCTGGTATTCGAAACTATTATAATTTGCTCCATGGTGCAATGCGTTTAGCCTCTCGACCTCCGCGTATACATCCTCTAGCACACTAATGGTGAGCTATTGATATTGCCACGGTAATAACAAGAAGAAAAGGAGAACAAGTAGCAGCACAGCAAAGAGTGGAATAGCTGAGATCGAGCAGCGAGTTTTCGTCTTCCTCAACCACCGGCGATTTTTTCGTCGCGGACAAGTAAAGGCGAAACTAGCCGCGCAACAGCCAGATACCCACTAAATGCCCGTGTCATTACGCCCCCCTCTCCAAAACCATCGACCCGATGTTTTCGAATGTATGAAGGCAAGAGCAAGTCTTCAGCGTGAGTAATACGGCTTCATCCTGACCACGTGGACGATGTCTGGCTGTGCTGCACGACCGGAGGATCGCACGCTGGTCTCTGAGATAACTTTGTAGTTGACATCGTTGAGGCGTTGAAGAACACGATAGGGGCCGAAATAACGGCGCAGGAGTTTCTCCGACCGGCCGCGTTGGCGGACTGCACTCCAGATCCATACTTTTTCTCCGGGTTGGTAGGCAACTTCTCTGTGGCGAAGGTTGTTCCTGTGAGCGTCGTAATGTTGCTGAGAGCGAATGCGCAAGCGAGCTAGTTGACGAGCTTCTTCGGTGCGCTACGCATACTGGTCGGCATTTTCGGTGGTGGTCGCAAAGGCATCAGGCGTCTAACATCGTCATGGCGTCTAACATCATAGTAACCCCGCCGCCGTGAAACAGGCGGAAAGGGGTAAATCCTGTAGTTTCCGCCACGGTGGTGTTATATGCCAAAGTTACGAAAGGAAAGACACTGTCCCAGTTCATGTGGTCCACGTCGACATACACGGAGAGCTTGTCTGTGATGGTCTTATTGAGCCGTTCTTTTAGGCCGTTCGTTTGCGGATGGTAAGCTGTCATCCGGCGATGTACGCTGCCGCTGAGTGTCATCACTTCTTGCAGCAGTTGGGCGGTGAAGGTCGTGCCTCTGTCGGTAAGAAACACGGCCGGTGCATCATGGCGGAGGACGACAGCATGAATGAAGAAGTCGGCGACGTTGAAGTGCTCGTGTTTCGCGGTAACAGGTCGCTACTATGGCAGTCAGCATCGGTGTGCTTGCGTCCCGACTTATAAACCACCGTAATGTTAAATTCTTGAAGGCGGAGACTCCATCGGGTGAGGCGGCCTGAGGAGTCTTTGAGGCCTGCAAGCGAGCACAAAGAATAGTGGTCGGTGACTACTTTGGACGGTCGCCCATACAAATACGGTCGGAACTTGGCTATGGGCCACACGACAGCTATACATTCTTTTTCTGTGGTCGAATAGTTCGATTCAGCTGATGATAACGTACGGCTAGTGTAGGCGATCACTCGCTCGATACCTTCTTGCCGCTGCACAAGGACGGCTCCGAGGCCGACATTGTTTGCGTCTGTGTGCACTTCTGTGTCGACATTTTCGCCAAAGTGACCAAAGATTGGCGGAGTCTGAAGGCGCCGTCGGAGCTCGCAAAAAGCTTCGTGTTGTTTTGTGACCCACACAAAAGCGACATTGTCTCCTGTGAGTTGGTGAAAGGGTTCTGCTATTTTCGAAAAGTTCGGGACGAATCGACGGTAGTGCGCACAAAGTCTCAGAAAACGGCGTACGTCGTGTTTGTTCGTTGGGGTTGGGAAGGCAGCAACAGCCCGCGTTTTCTTGGTGTTTGGGCGAATTCCGTCATTGCTTACGACATGGCCGAGAAATGTCAGCACCTCGTAGCCAAAGTGGCTTTTCGAATAACGTGTGTTTCGAATAAGTGCTATCTCTGCTAATTCCGGCGCATTTCCTGTGAAGACCTAATTCTATCGGTCGGTCTTCGCTACTCCCTTGGAGGGGATGGATGTAGACCACCCCGGGCGCCTGCCGGCACCGGCGGCGTCAGCGGCGGCCGCCTCCAGGAAGCGGATTGGACAAGTGAGCGACAGCGACAGTGAAGATACCCACGTCTACTCTCTCAGCAGTGATGACCCTTCAGATGACGGTTTCGTGCCTGTGCGGAGCCGCAAAGCGAAGAGGAGGAACACGAGGACATCCTCATCCTCAAGTACTCAAACTGTAAGAGAAACGCAAAAGTCGAACACTAATACCATCCTGTTTCTGCCTGCACTTCCTACCGTCAGCATGAAACGTCTTAACAGACAGTCTGTGTCGAGGTCTCTGGAAGCGCTAGTGCCAAATGAGATCACGGACATACGAGTGAACGCAAGAAAGAATATACTGGCTGTTGACGTCCTGCATGCAAACGCTTTGGGCGTATTACGCAGCGTAACGGATATAGACGGCATGCAGGTGCGTTCTCATGTTCCTTTGGGATCTGATGTAGTAACCGGCGTGATCTACGATATAGATGTGGCCATTCCTAATAACGACTTACCAGTCCTTGTCAAGTCAACAACTGATGATGCCATAGTGGATGTCACTCGGCTGGGCAGTTCACGCTGTGTGAAGATTGCGTTTAAGAGCACATCCCTGCCCTCCCATGTTAAGGTGGGGCACTTCAGACATGCTGTGCGGCCCTTCATCCCGAAGCCTCTCCAATGCCGCAACTGTATGAAAATAGGCCATGTGAGCAGCGTCTGCGAAAATCCGACGGTATGCCACCGCTGTGCCGAGCCCCATGCTGCAGATACGTGCGTCGCTACTGTCACGAAATGCTCAAATTGCAACGGATCCCATGAAGCCACATCGAAGGATTGCCCACGTATTCAGAAGGAAATTGCCATTTTGAAGGAGATGGTGCGCGATCACTCATCTCATCGAGAAGCCGCCGCTAAGGTTAGAGGCGTCGTTCACGTCGACGCCGTTCTTCAAGGATGCCCGCTACCACTTCGACGCAGTGGCCGCATCCGTCCTCATCACCTCCTCCTTTACCTCCCCGACCACACGCTGCGGGAAAGACCATAAAGGACAAGGTCAGCGAGCAGACTGCATCTGCGACAGATTGGCCTGAACTTCAAAGGAAACCACCGCCAAGAGAACCAAAGCAGTTGTATGAGTTGCCCGATATCCCGGTTCGGGATCTTTCCAACCAAGACAGGCAAGTGACTGCAATCGTGAAATCATTAATTTATCATTAATTATCACGATTCGCACGCTACTTAGCAGCATACAATCACCGAGTGCTTGGAATGCACTGCAAATACTGGATGCACTAAATCCAGTGCTTGCTAACATCGTATAAGCACAATGGCGCAACCAACTCTGTCCTTCCGCACTGAGGTTAAAAGTGCGTCAATTTTTCAATGGAATGCCAGAGGCTTGAAGTCCCGTATCTCGGACTTTCGCCAATTTATTCGGGGAAATCACTTCCCTATAATTGTCATATGCGAACCAAACGTATTAACGCCTTACAGATTGTCCGGTTATGAAGCTTTTTCTTCGGCCACTTGTGAAGAACGAAGCAAAGTGATCGTTTACATCCGGCACGGACTTGACTTACGCTTCCTATGCAGTTAACTCCGATGACGACAATCAATACGTGTGTCTTCGTGTAAAGAAGAAAACTGTTGCATTCACACTTATTGGTGGATATATATCTCCGTCAGCGCGATTTGACTGCGACAGATTAAAAGACATTTTGATGAAGACCAGTGGGCCTTGGATCATCACAGGCGACTTTAACGCCCATGATCCGCTTTGGGGGGAGCACCAGGATGAACACCAGGGGCAGGAATATTGTTACATTCGCTTCTGATTACGACCTTTGCCTCATGAACGATGGTAACCCAACATATCTGCGGGGTCTCACGTATAGCAGTTGCCTTGACCTCACTTTGGTGTCACGATGCTTCTCTGATAAAGTTAAATGGTTTTGCGACATCGAGACTCACGGGAGTGGTCACATATCCACCTACGTAAAGATTGATGGACTCAGTAAGAATTTCACTTCTCGTGTAGTAAAGGGCACTGACTGGTCAATGTTTAAATCGAGTGTTGAAGACGCTTGCCAAAAAGGCCTCGCCTGCAGCCTGGAAAATACCATTGCGGATGCAATGAGAGATTCCAAATGTCAATTATCACTCTCGTCTAAAATAACACAGTTCGACACGGAACTTGAAAGATTACGAGCTATACGTCGGCGTGCAGAACGACGATACAGACGCACAAAATCAGTCTACGACCTGAGAGAAGCACGACGGCTCCAGAAAAAGATCCAACGACGCATTGACAAGCTAGAGAGCGAACGCTGGAAAGCATTCTGCGAATCCCTGGACCCTCGGAAGCCACTGTCATATATCTGGAGAACAGTTCGTGGTCTTCGCTCATCTCCACAACAACGGCACCCTTTTAAAGCTGTGGCACTACATCATGGAAGAACAGAACTCGATGTGGCCGAAGAGTTTTGCACGAAACTCGCCCGGAAATCTTACCAACGAGAGCATTGACGCCGTTATCGTTTCTGAGACTCGGATACCAGAAATGGACATGCCGTTCACCATGGAAGAACTCGAAGGTGCGTTAGCCACTTCTAAGCGCCCGTCATCTCCAGGCCCTGACGGTATTACTTATAGTGCCTTGGGACATCTTGGACCACACGCCAGAAGATAACTTTTGAAATGCTTCAATAACTCTTGGCATAACGGCACTGTTCCCCGACAGTGGAAGACAAGTCGATTAATACCACTTCTGAAACCGGGAAAATCCCCCATTAGATTTGACAGCGTATCGCCCTATTGCTCTCGCAAGCTGCCTTGGAAAAGTGATTGGAAAGGATGGTTCTATTTCGTCTAGAGTGGTACTTGGAACGCCACACCATGTACCCTGCCTGCATGGCCGGCTTCCGCCGGGGCCGCTCCTCTATTGACAGTGTCATTGACCTATCGACATTTGTTCAGCAAGAAAAAGTTCGCAAGCGTATATCAGTTGCCCTCTTCCTTGACGTGAAGGGTGCATATGATAATGTAGCCCATGATGCCATCCTCAATTCCCTCGAAGCAATGGGCATTGGTGGACGAATGTTTCAATGGATAAAAGACTACATAACAGGCAGGTCCTTTTTTGTGCAAACAGATGAGGGTAAAACAACTGAACATTTCACCGACTGCGGCGTACCTCAGGGAGGTGTATTAAGCCCTACATTGTTCAATGTTGCCCTCATTGGTCGGGCGGAGGTTCTACCAAAGTCGGTCTGCCTTTCCGTATACGCAGATGACATTTGCCTCTGGAGTGCTGCAGTTACTCGCCCCCAAGTGCGCGCGCGAATACAGCGGGCAGCAACCATGACAACAGCCTACCTCCAAAAACAAGGCTTGGCTATATCAACCGAGAAGTGCGCGTTGATTGCGTTCACGCGAAAACCAATGACGCCGTACCCTGTATACATCAATGGGCAGATTGTCAAATATGCTCGGACGCATCGCTTCCTGGGCATCATAATCGACAGAAGTCTTTCGTGGAGCCCCCATTGCGCCTACTTGAAGAAGAGACTGCTATCTATTGTGCATATATTGAAATTCATGTGCGGGAAGTCATGGGGAACCTCTGTGGGCTCCATGCTAGAGTTGTACAGGGCCCTATTTCTGGGACTGTTGCGCTACAGCTTGCCGGTATTGTCGAATGCTTGTAAAACCAACATTCGTTCATTGGAGAGTTTGCAGGGTCAGGCACTGCGTATTTGTCTAGGGCTGCCCCGATGCGCTTCTACATATGCTACAATTTTGCTTGCCAAGGATCATCCGGTCAGGACATATACCGTTGTTGATTGCCTCAGAGCGCACATTCGACATACTTCCCGTGTCCCCGACCACCACTTGGCCCTTCTACCCTCCGAAAGACCACGGGCTACGTTTTCGGACATAATAGTCAAGCACCGACACAACATTCCATCAGGATATACGCCAGTTATGAGAAGTGCGTGTCCCTTGTGGTGCCTCGACCAGCCACCGGTACGCCTACAAATTCCGGGTATCAGCAAGAAGACCAACCATTCCAGAGTAGTACTACAGCAAGCGTCACTGCTATTATTACATGAAAAATACTCGGACCGAATGCAGATATACACTGATGGGTCGGTCTCCTCCAGCAGCTCATCAGGTGCAGCTGTAGTTCCGGCTGCAGCAATAACAATAAAATTTAAATTGTCGCATACAACGACGTCTACGGCAGCAGAGCTTGCTGCTATGAGAGCCGCTCTACAGTATATCATTCCAGAGCGTCCATGCAAGTGGGTCATATTCTGCGATTCGAAGGCAGCACTTCAGAGCTTGCAGTTTGCGATGCGGAAGAGGACTCATGAGCAATTGGTGCATGAAACAAGAATTTGTCACCATCAAGCCCAAGCAAGAGGACATGACATTATATATCAGTGGCTACCCGGACATATCGGTATTACAGGGAATCAGTTAGCCGACGATGCAGCCCGCTCAGACCCATGAAGGAACCAGTGTGGTTCCCATCCCTCTATCAAGAACTGATGCGGCAAGACAACTTTCTTTGCTGGCTCGGAATCTTACCCACATGTTTTGGTCGTCTACCAGCTTCCAAAGGTGCCACCTATATAAACTGGATCCTTCACTCAAGCTACAGCTTCCATCCCAACTCTGCCGCTCCGAGGCGACACTGTTATGCCGCCTTTGGTTGGGTGTTGCATTTACAAAGGCGTACTCGTTTCGCATCGGTATGGCGGACACCTCTACATGCGACTCCTACGGAACTGAAGAGACCATCGAACGCGTCCTGTGCAGCTGCACTCGCTATGACGCCCAGCGATGCCCGCTCCGGATGGCTTTGAACCAACTGGACTCTAGACCATTTTCTTTACAGAAGATTCTAGGACCTTGGACGTGCGCTTCCATAGCGCAGAAAGCAACAAAAGCGCTTCTGAAGTACCTGGACTCAACAAATCTGAGCGACCGCCTGTAGACTGGATGTACTCCCCCAAGTGTGCTCGTGATTCTGTGTATCTCTCCTTCCTTCTCTTCCTTCTGTCACTCTTTTCCTCCCTTTATCCCTTCCCCCAGTGCAGGGTAGCAAACCGGACGTGCGTCTGGTTAACCTCCTTGCCTTTCCTTGCATATCTCTCTCTCTCTCTTCGGGCTTCAGTGACAGGCCAGCTGTTCGGAGCGCATCAAGTACTGTGCGAAGACGCTTAAGGTGCTGCTCGAAAGTTGCTGAAAAAACGACGACATCATCTAAATAAACAAGACACGATTGCCACTTCAGACTGGACAAAACTGTGTCCATCATTCGTTGAAAAGTCGCAGGAGCAGAACACAATCCAAAGGGAAGGATCTTTAATTCAAAGAGCCCGCCAGGAGTAATGAATGCGGTCTTTTCCCGGTCGCGGTCATCGACCTCAATTTGCCATTAACCACTGCGCAGATCCATGCATGAAAAGTATCTGGCGTGTCGAAGTCGGTCGAGCGAGTCGTCGATGCGGGGAAGCGGATAGACGGTTTTCTTTGTCACGTTGTTCAGCTTGCGATAATCAACACAGAAGCGCAATGTGCCATCTTTATTTTTCACCAACACAACTGGTGATGGCCATGGGCTTGTAGATGGTTGAATGATGTCGTCAGCAAGCATTTGTTGAACTTGTTCGTGAGTGGCATCTTGTTCCCTTCAGGAAACAGGACAAGCATGTTTTCGAATAGGTCTTTCGTTGGGCTCGGTTATGATTCTGTGCTTCGCAAAGTGAGTCTGCTTGATTTTTGAAGTCGTGGCAAAGCAGTCACTGAAGAAAGCAGGAGGGAGCGAAGACTCTTGCTGGGAAGCCGATAGTTCAGAGTTCACGTCAATCTTAACCGTGGACTGCTTGTCGTCGTTAGGACCGGAAGAGAGTTCCGTGAGTGATAAGCTGGCTCTGTATTCGCTGATTTCTTCGAAGTAAGCGACGACACACTGCCTCATGAAGTGCTGGTATTCGTGACTGAAATTTGTCAGTACAATTTTAGCAGGCTCTTTTGTCAGTTCCATGAGGCCGCGGGCGACGCATATTTCACCTGACAAGAGCACGGACACATTGCCTTCCACAACTGCGAAAGCGGTTCTATTGATGTCGCTCACCACGCTAACCAGCACGCTCGAACGGGGTGGTACGGTCACTGAATCGTCGGATACACGCAATGCCATCATGCGCGATTCGCATTCGTGCGAGTTTGCGTTACGTGAAAACGTCACCAGCAGCTCTCGGAGATTTATAATGGCCCCACATTCTCAAAGAAAGTATATTCCCTAATGGAGGTCGAGGCGCCAATATGCACCCTGGCAGTGCACCTCCCAACCGCGTCATAAGATGACTACCCGCCGTACGGAGCAGGGATCATTTCATGGTGTCATCACTTTTCGGAGAGCAGCCGCGAAGTCACCACTCATAACGGAGTAATCGGCGCCGGTAGCCACGAGTGCGCTGGCCTGGTGACTGTCGACGGTTACAGAAATATCGGCGGAAAGTACTGCGTCGTGACCAGCAAATTGCGTGACAGAGAAATCGGCGTCGTTAGTGTGTCGTGTCGGAGGATGTTTGTCAGGTCAACAGCGGCGCTACCCCCGGAGGTCGCTGTCCTCAGTTTTCATGACGTGGGTGAGAACTTGGGGACCTGTTTCAAGCACCAGAGAACGTGCCGTAAAGACCAAGCGAGCTGAGGCACCGAGGAGAACGGGAGCATGACTGATGGCTTTGTGCAGGAGGGAACGGCTGCTGAGCTGCCAGGTATTGCTCAATCTCGTGACGGTGCTCCCCGTTGCTTGGTCAACACGCGTTAGGGTGAAGCCCTTGAAGGCCCATCCTGCGATACGCACACTGGCGGTACAGATGGCCCGCTTCGCCGCAGTGGTAACAAACTGGCCTGTTGTCCGAAGTGCGCCATGCGTTTGATCTCAAGTGACTTCGCGCGGAACGTCATACTCGAAGGTATTCTCGTGGGTATTTGCAGGAGCGGATTGACGGGGCAATGTTGGAAAAGTAGAGAGCGGATGGCGTCCAGTAGAAAGTTGAGGACTCCGCAATGCTTCGGCGTAAAACAGGACAGGAGCTTCCGCGCGCATTGGGAGCAATGGTTGGGTCACATTTCTGATTTCAGCTCGAATGCTGTCACCCAGAACGGTCACAGTCGGCTCAGTAGGAGGGGGGCGAACTATACTGAGCTCCTCGTGGACAAAGCTCCGCATAATCTCTCGGAGTGCTGCTAAATCCTGTCCACAGGTGAAAGTTGACACCGGGGAAACAGTAGCTTCGCGGCCGCACTGCAGTGAGCGTTGCTGAAGTGCTCGCTCCATTGTAGTAACTTCAGAGATGAACTCACCGACGGTAGTTGGGGGCTTGCACATGAGTCCAGCAAAAACTTGCTCCTTGACACCCCGCATTAGGAGCCGAACTTTCTTTGCCTCAACCATCCCTTGGTCAGCGCGTCTGAACAAGCGCGACATGTTCTCGACAAACATAGCCACGCTTTCATTTGGCTTCTGAACCCGGCTCTGCAGAGCCTGCTCGGCTTTCTCTTTCCTCTCTGGATTTCTGAATGCCTGGCGTAGCTGTCGCTGGAATTCTTGCCAGTCGGCAATAGACGGCTCATGGTTCTCATCCCAAGTGCGAGCGAAATCCTAAGTGCAAAGTAGACGTGGCGCAGTTTCTGGGTTTCATTCCATTCGTTGGCTGCTGCGATCCGGTCGAAGTGGTCTAGTCAGTTATCCACGTCCTAAAACACATAACCATGAAACGACTCCGGGACGCGTGCTGCATAGATGGCACTTAGGGTGTATGTGAGTCTGTCTATGCCGCTCTCTTGCGTCTGACTTGCCGTTGTGGTGGCCATTCTGGTCGGACTCAAGGGACAAAATTCAGGAGGTAGTCCTAGCAAGCGGCGGCTGTGACGAAGTGCCGGGTTTTCCTCCGCAATCGTGGAAATGGTGGCAGGAGCTTGAAGCGTGTTGAGTTCGAACTATCGCATTAGGATTGTACCCAGCACCTCCACCAGTTTGTCGCGGTAATACAAGGAAAACAAGTAGCACTACGACAAACAGCGGAATAGCTCCGATCAAACAGCGAGTCTTCGTCTTCCTCAACCACCAGCGATTCCTTCGCCGCGCACAAGTAATGGCGAAACTAGCCGCGCAACAGCCAGATACCCTACTAAATGCCCGTCTCAATATACAACATTTAGCGTTGGGGTACGCAAATCTCGGAAGTCCTTCAGCGGCCTGACACAGCACTCGCGAGGTAGCGCAAAGAGCCCAGGGCCGCGCATCTAAACGGCATCGCCCAGCCGTGTGGGCACGTTTCGTCGCGCCGCATGTATGGTGCTGGACTGGGACGGCGTTCGCACTTTGTACTTCCTTGCGGCACCGTTTAGGTCTCCACCGAGAAGCAAAGCGAGAGTAGTGATTGGGAAGGCGACAGGAACACGGTCTGACTACACTATCGCGTTCTAGTCTTGATAGCGAAGTTCGGGCTTCCGCCACGCTTTTTCTTCGTGTGTTTAAAAGCTTGACTGGAGTTTTTCAGCTTCGATGTCATTGAGTGCTTTTTCCGAGCCTGTTTTTACCGCCTCCATAGCAACAAGAAAATGAAAAAATCGCAACGGCCCAGGTCCAGCGAATAGGGAGGATGGAGAATGACAGACCACCCCTGATATTCACAATTATACGAACGCAAAAAACACTATCGTCACATTCAACCTGACGTGCCTTGGTTTTTTGAAAAGCGCAGATTATAGGCGCCCGTTCCTGTGTTGAGCGGCGTCGGCTTAGCCGATTGAGTGATCGAGGAAGAAAGTGAGCGAACGTTGACCGCAGCGGAAGATGACACACGGTGATAGCGAGGAAAGCGCGAGGAGGAGGGAACAATAGTGACGAGACGACAGGTTCCGTGGCGGCCATCCGCAGAGCCACAGTAGCGCATGCCGTCGTCCGTCGGATGTTATAAAGCGCGCGCACGCGCTTCCTTCCGCAGCCTCCCGGTTGTTCAAAAGAGTTGTATCACTTTCAATCTATAAGTCCTGGCACATATTCATGCACATAATTTTTTGCTCCTCTGTCAGAAGGCGTGGAATGAATTGAGCGGAGACACTTCTCGCGAACCTATGCTCTCAAAAAATCCGCTCGAACAAGTTCCAACTAATGCCTTCTCACTTGGAATTCGGTCTATCGGGAAACGACGACCCTCCTTGGCTTTCAGGTTTGTCTTTTAGACACATATTACGAAGCTTAGAGCGCCCAAATCAATCGAAAATTTGTTCATAGCATCTTCCTGGAAAGACCCTTGAAGCATTTAGCAAGTCTCCGTTGGCAATTTTACAGCGGCTGTTGTAGAACACGTTCGAGTGCCATGGTATGCTGGTATGTACCACAGGTGATTGACAGTTTATATCTACCCAGGAACGGTGACAACAAAAGTTGGTAATTTTAACGCGAGAGCGTTAAAAAAAAGGTGACATCGGCAGCGTTGACCCGACGAATGCAAAGAATAAATGTCAGGGTCCGAGCAGGATTCGAACACCTGCATTCTGCGTGGCAATAAAATATTCTAGCACAGCCACGCCAGGTCTCGGAACTGCTTTTCAAATACACGCTAATGTTCGTGAAACGTCAATTGTGGTTGCAGTGCTGGCTACAAAATTTTATAAACATTACATATGTACTCCTATGATACAGCCGTCACGTCGGCTTAACGTGAATTGTAGTTCAGCGCCATCCACTGAAGTTGATTTATGTAGCAGTGTCCAGGGCACCATACTCGCGAGCACAAGCGCTACACGTCAGCTTACCGCTTCTGGTGCTGCCAATACCCATGTTGCTGTTGGCATCGTTACGCAAGTGTAAAGTACCGGTTATAGAAAATATATGCAACGGTTCAACGTATGTCTGTGCGTACAACATTGGTACATATCTTTAGAGTCATTTCGTAATGTTTCGCTGAATAAAAAAAATTACAACACAGTCACCCTCCCTGCATGCTTCGCATAATATCGATTCAAAAGGTACGTGGGATTTGCTGGATTTTTTCGTATAAATATGAATTTTTGTTTGTGTATATTGACCTGCCATGTATTTATTTAGAAGGGCGGTTGTCTTCACCTTTTGCCGTTTTTATCTATTTATCTATTTATCTTTATTTATTTATTTTTATTTATTTAGTTATTATGACACAAATATTGTGTTTACAGAAATGTACTTAGTACCTATGTATGCTCACGTTTAAAAATTGCTTGCTGTAGCGAAGCTATACAGTGGGTCAAAGCTATACAGTGGGTCATCGTCTCCAGCGCCTTCTAGTGGGTCGCCCTCTTCGACGAGAACGAGCAGCTCGTGCTGAGAGTCGGTCCCCGCCTTGGCTGTCGCTCTGTGCATCGTCGCCAATAAACGTCTTAGCAATTTGGTGGAGAGTGCTCTGCCCTTAAAACAACTTCGGTTCGCATTCGATGCCCTTGGAGCTCCGATCCCGTACCGTGCCATCAACCATGCCCCCAAGACGCCGCTCAGCAAACGCTTCCTCCTGCGCCGACGCCATGTCCGGGTGTCCCCCGCATCCGCGACCCTCCTGTCTTCACCGGCGCGGATGGCACTGACGTCGAGGACTGGCTCGCCATGTACGAACGCGTGAGCGTCCCCAATAAATGGGACGAGGCAGGTAAACTTAGCAACCTGGTTTTCTACCTCGCGGGTGTGGCCGGCATGTGGTATAACAACCACGCATCCGATTTCCCGACTTGGTCCGCTTTTAAGACCGCCGTCGTCGACGTGTTCGGCCGTCCTGCCGTACGTAAGCTGCAAGCCGAACAGCGTTTGCGTGAACGAGCACAGCAGTCCGGCGAGTCCTTCACCAGCTACATCGAGGACATCCTCGACTTTTTGCAAGAAAGTGGACGCAAGCATGTCGGAGCCGGACAGAATCACACATGTTCTGAAAGGCATCGCCGACGATGCCTTCACCATGCTCCTGGCCAAGAACCCCTCGCACTGTGGCAGAGGTCATTACGCTGTGCCAAAGTTACGAGGAGCTGCGCCGGCAGCGCTTGATGACACGTCGACCACCATCACGCGACGCTGACCTCGCGGGCTTGTCGGCCGTTTCTGACCACACCACCTTGCTCGCCGAAATCAAGTCGTTCGTGCGTGAGGAAATTGCCCGCCAGGTCTCTTTACTGGCTTTCGCTCCACCGCAACATGTGGAACAGCCGTCAACTACGCTTCTGCCTCCCCTCCGCCAAGCGATTCAGCAGGAAATCGCGGAGGTCATGCCTGAATACCACCAGGCGCCTCCAGTACCTGCGCCACTAAGCTACGCACAAGTTGTCGCCAGGCCACCCCCACCGATTCCTGTGGCTGGCCCCGCTTATTTACACCGAAGCCGTCGCCCAGACCCAGGCCTTCGACGCAGCTGTGCCGCATACATACGCCGACGTCGTCCACGTGCCGCGACTGCCGCCCACCATGCAGTCATATCAGCAGCCGCCTCGCCCATCGCGTTCTGCGACATGGCCGGGACCCGCGAACCGATGGCGCACTTCCGACAACCGCCCCATCTGCTTTGCCTGTGGTTGCGCCGGTCACGTCGCAGGTTATTGCAATCGCGTGCAGCAGCCTCGGGTCGCATCCAACCTTCCCAGCGAATCGAGCCGCCCTTATTATGACCAGCCGCCGCCTATGTCACCGACGTCCGGCCCCGCACCACCTACACGCCGTTCACAGTCTCCACGACGTCGCTCACTGTCGCCGATGCGGCCACGTCCGCCCGCACCCGACCAGGAAAACTAGTCGTCGCAGTCCCCGAGGCAAGGGCTGCGACGCTGTCGAACTGCGAAAGCCCTCAGAGAAGCCCATCGAACGTGATAGACGTGTTTGTGGACGGTGTTCGCGCATCTGCCCTTGTAGATACTGGAGCCGCCGTATCTGTTATGGACGCAAAACTTTGCCGTTTACTCCGCAAAGTGACGACGCCACTTTCTGGGATGTCGCTCCGTACCGCAAGTTCGCAGAGTATTCATCCTACAGCAGTGTGCACAGCTCGCGTCGTCATTCAGGACGTTCTATATGTCGTCGAGTTCATCATCCTTACTACATGCTCCCATGACGTCATCCTGGGATGGGACTTTCTCTCCCGCCACGACGCCGTCATTCATTGTGCCTCCGCCGAAATTGAACTCTCACCGTTCTCACATTTGACGCCAGTAGACAGTCCCTCGGCACTGAGCAAGATCCTCGTCAAAGACGATACGACAGTGCCTCCAAGCTCGTCAACGGCTGTGTCGGTCTACTGCGCCGGTCTCTCCGACACAGTTGCACTCTTTTCGCCATCTGACCGTGGTTGCAGTAGGAAAGGGTTGCTGGTACCTTTCGCGACCGTGCAAGTAACTCAGGGCAACACGGCTATTTTTGTGACCAACCCATTCCCGTACATAGTTAAGTTGGTTCGAGGGGAATGTCTCGGCAGAGTGGGACCCGTCGACGATGCACAAGTCCTGGACGTACCCGATGACTCGCACTGTCCCAGTTCCCGTACCATCAGTGCTGTTTCCACGTCTGATCCGTCATCTGCTGATGTACTTGGTAACTCCATCGCTGATAACCTTACGTCAACCCAGCGTTCCCAGCTTCTGGGCCTGTTGGAAGAATTCCGTTCTTCTTTCGATGTCGCTCAGCCTTCTCTCGGCCGCACGTCCGCCGTTACGCATCGCATCGACACAGGCGCCCAACCACCACTGCGGCAACGTCCATATCGCGTATCTCCCACAGAACGCCGTGTAATCAACGAGCAAGTCGACGACATGCTTCGACGCGATGTTATTCGACCCTCTAACAGCCCCTGGGCGTCTCCTGTCGTTCTCGTTGCGAAGAAGGACGGTTCTGTGCGGTTCTGTGTGGACTACCGACGCCTCAACAAGATCACTCGTAAGGACGTATATCCACTACCGCGTAAGGACGACGCGATTGACAGCCTGCAAGGAGCAGAATTCTTTTCATCTCTCGATTTGCGCTCAGGGTACTGGCAAGTACCTATGGCTGAGGACGCCCGGCCGAAGACCGCCTTTGTCACGCCCGACGGCTTGTACGAATTCAACGTCATGCCGTTTGGGCTGTGCAATGCGCCCGCCACCTTTGAGCGCATGATGGATGCCGTTCTGCGCAACCTGAAATGGCACACGTGCCTGTGCTACCTCGACGACGTCGTCGTTTCGCTCGGACTTCTCCACGCATCTTCAGCGCCTGCGGCATGTTTTGACGCGCTTGAGTGACGCCGGTCTGCAACTGAACCTAAAGAAGTGCCGATTTGCAGCACGGCAGCTGACAATACTCGGCTACGTCGTGTCCAAGGACGGAATTCTCCCCGATCCAGCGAAGCTCCGGGCCGTGACCGAGTTCCCCAAGCCGACGTCCGTCAAGGAATTGCGCAGTTTCGTAGGACTGTGTTCCTACTTTAGGCGCTTCATTCGCAACTTCGCGACTATCATATCGCCGCTGACGAAGCTCCTCCGGAAGTAACGGGCCTCTCCATTCGTGGTCGTCAAAGTGCGACGATGCTTTTGCAACGCTCCGTCGTTTGTTGACGTCGCCTCCCATACTACGGCACTACGACCCTACGGCCCCTACAGAGGTGCATACGGACGCCAGTGGTGTTGGCCTCGGCGCTGTCCTTGCGCAGCGCAAACCAGGGTTCCCAGAATACGTCGTGGCGTATGCAAGCCGTACGCTTACAAAAGCCGAGACCAATTACACCGTCACGGAGAAGGAATGCCTGGCAATCATCTGGGCCCTTACGAAGTTCCGACCTTATTTATATGGTCGCCCATTTGATGTCGTCACCGACCATCACGCACTGTGCTGGTTGTCGTCATTGAAGGATCCATCAGGTCGTCTCGCCCGTTGGGCGCTTCGCCTACTAGACTACGACATACGCGTGCTGTACCGCAACGGACGCCAGCATGCTGACGCCGACGCCCTGTCGCGCTCTCCCTTGCCTGACGACAATGCCCACAGCTCAGCGTCTCACCTTGCCGTTTCTTCCATCGACCTTCGTACCCTCGCTACCGAACAGCGCAAGGATCAATGGATTGCCTCCCTGATAGACTTGCTGACTGATCCGTCCGCAACACCATCCACTCGCGCCTTGCGTCGTCAAGCTCACCATTTCGCCATACGTGACGGCCTGCTGCACCGACGCAAGTTACAACGCCGACGGCCGGCAGTGGCTACTCGTGATACCCCGCAGTCTGCGGTCGGAAATATGCGAGTCATTGCACTCTGATCCACAATGCGCGCACCCTGGGGTGTCGAAAACTTACTACCGCATTCGACAACGCTACTTCTGGCGAGGGATGTACCGCTACGTGCAGAAGTTCGTTCGCTCCTGCCTCGACTGCCAACGCCGCAAACCGTCAACACACATGTCCCCAGCCGGTCTACAACCGTTACCTTGCCCTGACCGTCCGTTTGGGCGCGTGGGTATCGATTTGTATGGACCACTTCCTCTGACGTCGGCTGGTAACCGCTGGGCCATCGTCGCCGTAGACCATCTGACGCGATACGCCGAAACCGCCGCCCTCCCTGCGGCTACTGCGCGCGATGTGGCTTCCTTCCTGCTCCACCGATTCATGCTGCGTCACGGTCCACCCCAGGAACTGCTCAGTGATCGAGGCCGTGTCTTCCTGTCCGAAGTCGTCGAAGCCATTCTCAAAGAGTGCAATGTGGTTCACCGCAAAACGGCTGCTTACCACCCGCAGACGAATGGCCTCACCGAACGCTTCAACCGTACGCTCGGTGACATGCTCTCCATGTACGTCGCCGCCGATCACACAAATTGGGATGCCATTCTGCCATTCGTCACCTACGCTTACAATACCGCCCCTCAGAGCACTACTGGGTTTTCACCATTCTTCTTGCTATACGGACGGCACCCGTCGCACACCATCGACACGATACTCCCGTACACGCCGGACCCATCTGAGTGTGCCCCTATTTCTGACACAGCCAGGCTTGCTGAAGAGTGTCGCGAGCTCGCCAAGACCTTCACGACGAATAAACAAGAGCGGCAGAAGGGTATTCGTGATGGTTCCGCCACTTCTGAGCCCACGTTCCTCCCTGGGGCGCTCGTATGGCTCTCGGTCCCTACCTCCGCAGCTGGCCTCTCTTCAAAACTACTGCCGAAATACGAAGGCCCCTACCGTGTCATCGAGCGCACATCTCCGGTCAACTACCTGATCGAACCCATCGAACCATCTTCGGACATGCGCCGTCGAGGGCGCGACATTGTCAACGTGGAGCGCCTCAAGGTCTACCATGACCCGCTCATAGTAACCAGCTGTTATGTCGCCAGGCGGCTCCCTTTTCGTACCCGGGGTAATTGTAGCGAAGCTATACAGTGGGTCAAAGCTATACAGTGGGTCATCGTCTCCAGCGCCTTCTAGTGGGTCGCCCTCTTCGACGAGAACGAGCAGCTCGTGCTGAGAGTCGGTCCCCGCCTTGGCTGTCGCTCTGTGCATCGTCGCCAATAAACGTCTTAGCATTGCTTACTTCTGTGCAAAAGAACCTTTTCTAGTTCGGTCACTAAGTATTGTGAACTGTGAAACTGTCGACTTTTTTGTTTGTCCTTTTCATTCAAGTTCAAACAAAACTTTATATTCTGCGAACACTTTACTTTGTGTGTGTTGTTTAACATTTTTGTAAAACCGGTACAGAGGCCTTTTGTCAGGTGTTGCTATAACTTTAGCTTCTGTACCTTTGTTGGTGTAATTAAAGAAAAACAAACATCTGAAAATCAATGAATCAAGAGTTGGAGACGCCACAGCGTCTCCAACTACCCCTCATGTCACCCACGTCAGGCCAATGAAACCATGTTTTTGTAATGTATTGAACCGCGTCCTAACGGTTCTTTTTTTCCTGGTGTGGTGTCGCAGTCACTGACGATTGATTCGAAGGAATGCAGTAAGTGGCTGAAGCAAGGTGTCAAAGCTGATTGCAAAGATCGACCGGGTAAGGTATTCGCTTAGCCCTTACAAGGCTGGGTAAGTAATTCTCTTTGTGCTTCATGTGTTAGCAAACCTACAAATGCAGATACGATAACAAAAATAAAAATATAACTTACATAACCAGGGCAAACTTCCGCAAAATGGAGAGGGCCTTTTCCTTTTTTCTTCTCCATTGCGATCCTAAAGTAAATGAGGAAAATATTACTGCAGTTAAAAGCCGTGACAATAGGGCATGTCTGATTATCGTCATAGAGTACAATGAGTTATTTGAAACCGCGATTAAAAGCATTCCTTAGCTGAGAAGGTACAAGCACATAGATAAGGCTACGCATTCACACATTTCTCAGCAAGTTCTGAATATATTGCATAGAAGAACTGAAACTCCAACACAGCACGTAGCGATGTATTTCATGATTTTTATCCGCAGGTAAACTCATCTTAGGCGGCGTTGCTTGTTCAAATGACATATATCTCGCGCATTTTGGGAATCGGCTTCATGCGCAGTAGTAGAGCAGTAGTTGCCTTAGTCGAAAATCTGGCGTTAATCAAGTATTACGATGTGCACTGATATGGCTGTGTTGTTTGAGTGGTGCCCTCATACTGGGCTTATCAGGCGCCTTCGCTACAGATGCGTTTTAAGGGTAGGTCATTGTCCTACCGAAACAACACGTTAGAGCGCAGACGTATATTTTATTGAACAGAAGTGCAAGGAGCGTCCGTTGGCCTATTCTATAGAAACTAGCGACGATATAGTATAGTTTGCCGAGTCATAGCATTACGTTTGTAGTGCTTATAAGATCATTTTCAAGCGTATTGCCAGCACTGCAGCCACAAATTGTCTTTAGACGAGCAAAACCACGCAACTGATATAGAACAACCGTTGATGTGATTAGAAATTATGTGCGGATTTACCTCCCAAAAGCACGATATGATTATGCGGCATGCCGTAGTGGAGGGCTCCGGATATTTTGACGATCTTGCGCTCTTTAACGTGTACTGACATCGCACAGTATACGGGCCCCTACCATTTCGGCTCCACCGAAATGCGACTACCGCTGCCGGTATTGAGCCCACGACCATTCGGGTCAGCATCCGAGCGCCGCATCTACTGATCTATCGTGGCAGATAACCGTTGATGTAATGGATTTGTTCAAGATCTGCACCATGTCTCTGTACCTCCTCATGGCAAAGTCGTCTGCAGGCATCACACCGAGGTACATGACAATGACGACGAATGTGTCCCTTACATCGGTGTCGCATACACAGTGGCGCTCGTTCCGCGACAACCAAGAGAGCTATCTCCCCCCGCGACGCTCAATTGGTTAAGTAGATCATCCAACTTGATTACCACCTTTGAACTAGAGGGAAACGAGACGTGTAGTCAAGCTTTTGTCAGAGAACCCATGAACTCGCCATGTCTCTGGAGACGTCGGTGACTCGTCCATACGGTGCACAGACCAGTCGCACATCTTCATCAAGCACTTTACAGAGAAGCCTGTACAACTTGGCACGGATGTCCCGATTAGCCGGATCATTTACAAGACAGCGACAGTGCTTTACAGTCTCTTCACCAGCTTTCAAAATCTTCCTCGTAGCATCCGCATTTCCGAAGGTCACCGCCCAAACCTAGCTCAGGCGGTAAGCCCCCCAGTGCGGTAAAATCAGGAAGCACAGAGAGCAGAGCCAGCGCGTCCCTGAAGTCCTCAACACTGCCTTTCTTTTCCAAATGTGGTCTCGTGTACTCTCGTCGGAAGCTGAATGCCGCTTTTCTATTCCAATTTCTCAATTTCTCGGCGCCTCAGCGTTTTCTGGAAAAGCTCTGACTTGTACCCCGAATATTGTCGCTACAAACAAAATAATGCAACATGTTTTTATATATTCCTTTTTCATGGTCTTCGGTTGTCTATCTACGGGATTTTAATAAAAATCAAAGATGGGGTTTTTTTAATATTCACCTTTCAGTAAGAGTCACTTTTGCCGATATGGGAAGTTTGCGGCAATATAGAAAAATATTTGTTTGCCCTGCCGCAACAAAATTTTAGGCACTTATTGAACACATCATATTCTCACAGCTCGTCAAGTTTCGAAACGCTGCTTGCATTGCCTTAGGAGAAAAAAAAATGGGGAATACATAAACTTTTATAAAATGTCACACATCTAGAGAATTTTAAAAAAATATTTTCCTTCGCTCTACAAGTTTCAAACAGTGTTAATTTATTCTACATTACGCATAGATTTCACGAAAAAAAATATTTCCTTTATAATGCTAACCTTTGTGTTTTTCTAGCCTCTCAAACTTTCGAAAATGACAGGTGACCGAAATGGTCCCCCCGTATTGGATAAGTTGGATATTTTTTTTCTCGTAAATTATGCCGTTAATAAAAAAATGAAGTTGACTTTCGGGCTACTTGGTGAAAGGTGCATAACATATTAAATAATCAATCAAATCTAAAATATCAATTTTTTGACCCGTGTCGATCTCTCGTGGAATCACCCGGTAATATAGTTGCGAAAGAATACGATAAAAACTCGTCGGTAAATTTGTGAAAGTTCGTATCTATCCTATAAACTCCGATTTGAAAAGCAAATATGACACCTTTGTGTTCTTTGAAGAAAGCGGTCATTCATACACCGACTGGTTCTGCTGATATAAACTTTACCTCACGTCTTCAGTATCTCGTGTACCGCACCCATTGCACATTTAACCAAGCACTTTTCACGCACGGAGCGAGAGACGCCAACGTGTATGAGGGTCCCGGGAGTGCGAGACGACATCTTGACATAAGGTCCTCTGGTGGCACTGAGACGTGGTATTCAGCATATGGATCTCGTAAAGTATGCTTGCGTCTATTACAAGCTTTAAGGCTCTTATACGCACAAGCGAAGATGTTTAGTATTCTTGAGCATTTGTGCTTATGTATATATGTGTTTGTGCGTTCAAACATTCCGGGCAACTAAAATACGCTTAGAGTGTTCCGATGCTTTTGTGTTCAGATAACAACTTATCTAAAATGTTGAGGTGTTGAGATGAACGCAATATTAAGCTCAGTATTTCGATGAATTGGGGATTTACGGAAAATAACTTGAATAAACAGCGATTTTCTTCCATAAAATAAAAAGCGCAGAACATCCTACGACATTCAAGAAAACTCAATACGAAACTACGGATCCCTAAATATAGAATACCAAGAGGTAAAGGGAAGTGAGGGTGAGGAGGAGGAAAACGCCACCAGCTCCTCTGATTCCTCATTCTTCGCGCCACAAGTGCGTAGCTGACCGGATTTTTAACGCGATAGCATTAGGGAGTCGTTCCGAAGAAATTCTGGGGTGGGTGTTGGCGGCGGCGTCTTTATTTGGGAGGGAAAACCAGCGCGTTCGCCGTGGGAGAATATTCGAGGTATATGCAAAAAAATTGTGGTTGATCCCTCCGATATAGGAATCGGTATAACACACGAAAGTGAAACATGTCTTCACAGAAGGTAGTTGAATGTTTATTGCCCATTGATATATAATATCTGTTGGTGTTTAGTGGCTACAGCACCCTTAAACGTTGATGCACCCATGTTGGCGCGTGGTGACAACCTCCATCACGATAACCAACTACTCGCGACCGGGATACATTTTTTGGAAACACTGCATTGCACGCACCGGAGCATCGCGCAAATCACACATGAACCACAGGCGTTCGCAAACCGTGGAACAGGTTTTCACTAAATCGTTTTGTGAACTCATGGCCCACTGCAGCCAAGGGTGCATGATTTAAGGGTCGGCGACCGTCCTGTAGGTGTCCTTGGCATGCGCCGTCGTGTTACCGAGCAGCGTCCGGCTGGTGGGTCGCTTCGGCGAAAGTGCGCTCATTTCGGTCCTGCTTCGGTGAGTGTAAGGCAACCAGTTGGGTCAGGATGCGCCCAACTTCGGAAACGCGAGAGGCAGAGTTCTCAGCTTGAGCCGTGAACGCGCGAAGGCCTCCCTCTCCCCCCTGGCGTGCCCCTCGCTGCACCAAACTGCGCGACATTCGCCCGTCGACGCCGTTGTCTTTCGGGAGCGCTGAATGCAGCAGTTCTCGTAGTCGGTGCCGTCGCACTCCTATCAGTAGACGGCGGAGAAACACGCTCAGGGCATATGGAAGCTGCGCATGTTAGCACAACGCGAAAGGCAAAGCACGTAACTGCGTCGTCACCGAGTCAAATCAGCGCATATAGCGCGCCGCAGTTACAAACTCTGCTCGTGGCCTCCGAAATTAGCTGCAGAAACATCGGAGGTGATTGCGGAGGCCACCCTCCGATGTGCTGAGTAGGGCCAACGCTACCTAGGTGGCGTTGGTAGGGTGCATTGATGCTAGCGTCCGTTCGAATGCTGGCGTCGAGGCGCCGTAGTACTGATACTAGAGAAGCGTGCACTGTCGGTGCTCGCTGGTGTAATTATGCAGTACTTCTCTTCTGCGCTTGTAGGTGGCGGCACCGCCCCGACAAACCAAGAGCTCAGGTACATGGAGAAGGGGTGTGAGATATATAAGGCGCGTCTGAGGGGCTCTTTCCAAATGCGTTTGTGGCGCAGTTGATTGAGCGCCCGGTTTCTACCGGCGCGGACCGAGAGGTCATGGGTTCGATTCCCGGGTCTCCCAAATTTGTGAAACGTTTTCTTCTGTTTTCTTTCTTTGTATTCTGTTCATGTAAATTTTAACAACGTCACATCCGTAACGGAAGTACGTCAGTGAAGTCTTGGTGGGCCCCGGCATAAAACACTTTCGTGTTAATAAAGATGTCAGCCGGAAGGTGTCCACACTTTAGTTTTCCCTGCGGCATGGTTTATGTCGCCACCGAGCAGCGAAGAGAACCAAGCGATTGGGAAGGCGATTCGAACACCGCCCAATTAAGGCTACCGCATTCTGGTCTTGTTGTCACCGCCTTCGAGAGAAACGGGCACGCGATGTGGTCGCTTCCATCTCTTGGAGGCGTTGTGCTCGTGCACCGTGGTGTGCTCGCCGTTTCCGAAAAATGGCGCGACCACGCCTCACCGATGTTCTAACGTTCCTAACCACCCATACGCTTGAGAACGCGTCAGCGCGTGGCATCAAGACTTGCGCTGCGCCCTCCCCCTTTAAAGGGAGACGGCACGCGACTACATGAAGCTGCGCGCCTTTGTCTCAATAGGGAAAGGGCACGCCAAGCGCTGTCACGTAACATGTACATACGTTGGTTTAGACAAATACGTAGTGGGCGCATCGCTAGTTACTGATAACAAAGGCACAAACATTCGTGCGCGCACTCTCTCACAATCCCATAAAGGGTACAACGATACTTCGAAAAATATGTCACACATGTCCACTTTCCCTGTAGCCGCCCGGCTGTTGACACGCTTGTGATGGATTCTGTGTACTCTCAATTACTTTGACTGCAGTATCAGTGCACTGTGCCTGCAAATGTGCAGTGAGTGGAGTTAGTGCGTACGAACGCAGAGGGTACAGAAGCGTTGGGCACTGCCTATAGTTTGCCTAAACAGTGCACCAGTGCAAAATACTAGCTCTTTCTTCGGACATAGAAAACACTGTTTTGAAAAAAAAGTTCTCTTGAACAGGGCGTTAACCTTCACCTTTACGACAGGTTTATCGTGTGCGTGTGTGTGTTTTTGTGTGTACGTGTGAGTGGATGAACGTGTGTGTGTTTGTGTGTGCATGAGTGCGGGTATCGCTATCGCGTTCAACTTTTACAGGAGAAGCTAAAGGGTCGTTTAATTTTTTTTTGCTTATACCGTGCGGGCAGTATTATTGTATTGTACATTGCTTTCACATGTGGCGGCAATATGGCTTTAGGCACGAGGTTGAATATGTACCAAATGGTAATATTTTAATATCTACAAATATGCTTGAGCTGTGACAGCAGCATATGTCGGAAAAATATCGGGGATCTCACTTGGATTCACTCATCAAAAATATTCTGCGCTTCGGGCTCACTCGGACTCACACTCTCGAAAATTTTCTTCAACAGGACTCAACTGGCCCGAACTCACTCAAACTCAGACTCACGGCTCGATTTGAGTCTGCGTGAGACCGAGTGAGGCAACTCATAAGTCCGTTAGCCAAAAATTAGCTTGTTCGCCCATGTTCTCCATGCTCTTTAAAACCAATATCTCAAGTAATTGGTGCTTTTCTTTGCGCCTTTTCATACAGTAGGTTGGAATACAAGTTATGAGTGATTGAAACCGAGCAAGGACATTTTATTGAAAGAGATGACAACGTAAGATATATTTATCAAGAACTTCCCTGGAAGAGATGGCAGGGGTGGAGGTCAAGGAACCCCCCTACGTAAATGACTCCTCTGAACAATAAATTGTAACGAGGGCAGTGCACACGGGGCACTAGCAGAGAAAAGAAGAAAACGACGGACTGTGATCGCTGGCCTGCATCGAGTTAGCCCGTGCGCTAAATAAACCACTGCTTCGTCGTGTAAACGCCTGCCTGTAAAAGACCCCGTTTGAAGTGTGGGAGGTACTGGGTACATCTGGTCCTCACCCTGGCACTGCTGGAACTTCGCAGCAGGATACTACAACGACCTTCTACGATGACTGATTCGGGAGCGTCTCAGGACACTCCGGATCCCCCCACCCATGGCTGTCTTCTACCCTGGCGCACTCCAGCAACGCGACCCACCCATATTTGGTGGTGCAGACGACGAAGATGTGTAGGACTAGATTACCGAATACGAAGTGGTGAACGCCAATAATAACTAATGTTTGCAGACGGCTACTTCCCACCATGTTCAGCCTTCAGCTGTGTGCATTGCGCGAGTCGCTATTTAGGGTGTTGTGTATGTCGTCGATTTTATCGTTTTATTCCGTTCTTCACGCGACGTTATCCTGGGTGGAATTTCCTTTCGTCAAATTCTGCTTTGGTCGACTGCGCTCGTTCTGTACTCACGTTTTCTGTGCTGTGCTTCGACTCCGATAATCGCGATTTGTGTAGAGTGCGGCTTCTACGTTGGCATTGTGCCTTTCTCAGCCGTTATCTTCCCAGTGTCGCGTGCTTCTCGTCCGAAATCACCTGCTCTGTGTGACTTCTGCGCACCGCCGAAATTTCTTGCTTCCGTATGCCGCCGTCACTTTTTGCAACGGTCACGCTGCCATTTATGTATGCAATCCCTCGGACAGCTGGTCGTCCCTACCCCGCGTACAATGCCTGGGAAGCTAAGAACTTTACGACTGCGTTCTCCCAGCTACCAAACCCGATTATACGGCATCCTTCCCGATTTCTTGTCACCCTATCCACTGCGGCTGATAATGTTGTGGGCGTCTGCTCCATTGCCGTTGAGTCCGAGCTCACAAAACCTCTGAGCCACGAGATCATGAACCTCCTACAACGTTTTCGCGCTTCATTTGACCCTGACCAGACAGGCTTAGTCTGAGTATCCGCGGTCGTTCACCGTATTGACGCCGATCAACAAGCCCCGTTAAGACAGCGTCCGTGTGTCTTCTTCTGAACGCCGTGTCATTGACGAACAAGTGGAAGCCATGTTGAAATGTGACATCATCGAGCCCTTAAACAGTCCCTGGGCTTCACCGCGAGTCCTCGCCAAGAAAAAAGACGGGTCCATCAGGTTCTGTGTTGACTACCGCCGACTGAACAAAGTAATGAGCAAAGACATATACCCTCTACCTTGTATCGATGATGCCTTGGGCTGTCTGCGAGGAGCAGAGTCCTCTTTGTTCGTTCGATTTACCCTCCGGCTACTGGTAGGTGCCCATGGCAGAGGACGACCACCCAAAGACAGCTTTTGTAACAGCCGATGGACTATACGAATTCACCATAATGCCTTCCGGCCTTTGCAACGCGCCTGCCACCTTCGAAAACGTGATGGATATTATTCTTCGAGGTCTGAAATGGACGACCTGCCTCTGCTATTTGGATGATACTGTAGTATTGTCAAGCGCCTTTGCGTTCCTCCTCAGCCGCCTCGAGCAAGTCCTTACGTGCCTTTCCACGGCGGGACTTCAACTTAACTTGAAGAAATGCCATTTCGGCGCTCGCAAGCTTATCATCCTCGGTCATGTAGTTCCCAAGGACGGTATCCTTCCGGACTCTACAAAACTTAGTGATGTCGCTGTTTTCCCGAAACAAACCACCATCAATGAGCTGCGAAGATTCATCGGCTTATGCTCCTACTCCGGGCTCTACGTCCACAATTTCGCCTCCATTATCGCCCCCTCTACCAACCTTCTTTCCGGCAGGTCTGATCTGTGAGCCTGGTCGCAGTGGGCGAAGATGCATTTCAGGAACTCCGATGCCTCGTCACAACGCCTCACATACTGCGACATTTCGATACGTCTGCTCCAACAGAGATTCATATGGACGCCAGTATTGTCGGGCTAGGTTATATACATGAATAGCTTTGAAGAGTACGTCATTGCCTATGCTAGACGCACCCTCACAAAAGCCGAGAAGAACTACACGGTTACTGAAAAAGAGTTCTGCGCCATTCTTTGGGCAATCGAAAAATATCGGCCCGATTCATATGAACGTCTGTTCGATCAGTCAAGGCGGTGATGCGGGCTGGTTGGTTTGAGTCACTTGTCATATTTGTAGCGCAAAAAACCCAGACGCAGACAAAAGTACAGTACACATACACACGACGGGCGCTAGACATCAACTAATTTATTACTGAAAAACAACATGAAAAAGCCAAAAACCGCCGGACACGAGCGCATGCGCACCATCACATTCCGAGGTGATTTCTTATATCTGCAGCCCCACGTGTTACCACCTTACATGCGCAAGATTTGCTTTCAGATACTGAAGCTCTTTACGGGACAAGGCCACCGACGCAACACTGACACATTTACTTTCATTCTCGCTTATAGCAAACACTTCTATGATTTCTCGTGTTACCTGATCCTTGCCTTTTTTAAGCACACGTGTAGTGGTGAATTCTGGAGCACAACCACACCTGCGGCAATGGTCCGCCAGATGTTGTCCCCCCGCTGCCTGTGCATCAACTGCCACACGATGCTCTCGCAATCTGTCATTAAGACAGCGCCCGGTTTGTTATATGTAGCATCTGCCACATGAAAGGGGTATCTTGTACACGACACCCATCTCGCAAGGTGCGAAGGGTGTCACGTGCTTTTTGGTGCACGCACTTGTTTCTTTGCGACCATTCACCACAGGACACATACGGGCCAGCTTCTCTGGAGCAGAGAATACCACCCACACACCGCATTTTGCTGCCGGCTTCTTTAGCCGGTGGGAGAAGCTGTGAATGTGTAGCGAGGCCACAGGCCTCGCACTTGGCTTGCCAAAGGACACCGATAGAGCACCCCTTTCAGTCCTCGCCTCTTTTAGGAGGACTTCGGCCACAGAACTGATGAGTTCCTTGGAAAAACCCGCCCTCTAGAGGCGTTCTACTTGGCGCTGCAAATTTTGCCCAACAAGGTGGTCACATGACTTTACGAGGGCAGCTCTAAGGCAGCTGACCGCGATTCCCCTTTTTATTAGTTTTGAAAGGCCGAATCATACCCGAGCATAGAAGCGTTTGCTATAAGCGAGAATGAAAGTAAATGGGTCAGTGTTGCGTCGGTCGCCTTGTCCCGTAAAGAGCTTCAGTATCCGAAAGAAAATCTTGCGCACCTATGGTGGTAACACGTGGGAATGCAGATATAAGAAAGCACCTCGGAGTGTGATGGTGCGCATGCGCTCGTGTCCGACGGTTTTTGGCTTTTTCATGTTGGTTTTTCAGTAATAAATTGGTTGATGTCTGGCGCCCGTTTTGTGTATGTGTTCTGTACTTTTGTCTGCGTCTGGGTTTTTTGCGCTACAAATATGACTACAAGTGACTCAAACCAACTAGCCCGCATCACCGCCTTGACTGCTCTACTTTCAAGTACAAAGGGCCCTGTTCTTCCTTCTTTTCTGTGTGCCAATCCGTCGGTGGCCTTGGTCAACCTTCTTGCCGTCACGACGTGCCGAGCGAGGGTGTGCACTTCCTGCTTGAACAACAGACTGGTACCACAGGAGGTGCAAGCTGTCTTCGCTCCGTTCCAGGCGTCTGAAAGATATTCCAGGAGAATCACCAAGATGTTCCACTCCGAACTGTGGCGACAGGTCAGGTTGCTTCAGGTGTGCTTACGCGTGTTCGTTTCTTCGAGTGGTACAGGTGGACGAGAAGGGGACTCTGCGTTCGCTGTTCTTTCTCGCCAAGCTGCTTGTGGGTCTGAACTTCTCTGGAAGGCGTACAAGCTAGTCTTATTATTGTGGAAAATGTCGGGCCAGAAACAGAGGACAATCACGGGAAAAGTGGAATACCTTGATGTAGAACCACTTCCCCAGGATGTGGAATCTGTACTGAAACATGGTCCGAAGTTCGCGAATGAGCCATAAGAATGCCCCTGTAGAATGGCTCTCGCTAGTCATGAAGGTGGCTATTAGTGCAAATGATCAAGATAAAGGTAGATGTATAGCTGAGGGTGTAGACTGTCTGAATTCTAGGCCTGAAGGCAAGAACAGAAATCAGCTTCCGGTGCGTAAGTGTGCTGATTATTTGCGAGAAAGCGATGTTGCCCTGTTGATAAGCGATAAAGAGGCAGCGCTCGTGGTTACATCTGTGTGAATGTACGGTGAAAAAGCAGAAGAAGCGATCAAGAAGAATTTCAAAGCTGCAAATGTTGTTCCAGTAAAGGCTAAAAGACAGGCGCTAGCAATATGCGATAAGTTGAAATTGTGCCGACTACGAAAGAGTGTACTTGTGGCTAAGAAAGGGTAACTTGAGACTTTTTTCACGGCAAAAACTCATAAAGATGGTGTTCCCTTCCGCTCAATTATCACAGAGAAGGCCACGTGGCAGATTGAGATTTCTAAGCTCCTCCAGCGACATTTGTCTGGACTGAAGGTCACAGATCCCTTTTTGGTAAAGAACTCTGATGAAGTGATCGATTTTTTTCGGAAATTAAGAAGTCCTTCGGAGTCAGTTTTTGCTTTTTCCGTCGATGCCGAGGATCTTTTTTAATCTATTCCTCAGCAAGAAATTCTCAGGGTGGTAAGAGATGCAATCGAGGAGTCGGATCCTTTGAGCTTTCACAGCTCCTCCAGGCTATCAACTGAGAGTATTTTAGAATTACTATCTTTTTATCTTGCGAATACATATGTCTATTTTAATGAACAGGTTTTTATACAGAGCGAGGGTGTTTGTATTGGGTCGAGCATAGCTCCGATTTTAAGTACATTGTTTTTAGCTGATTTTGACAGACGCATTGCAGCGCACATTGACCAGGCTCTCAGAGCAGTAATTTTTAGATATGTTGACGATTACCTGGTGGTGAAAAGAGGGTAGAGCCTCGTGCACGAGAAAAATGTGTCCGGAGTGTTTTAAATGTGTTTAGTACCTGTGCAAAAGGCCTCAAGTTTACTCATGAAATGCCGGAAGGGGGGGGAGTATTCAGTTCCTCGATGTGTGTTTTGAGATGCCTGAGAAGCACGTGTGCTGGAGCTACAAACCACGTTCAAAAAAGGAAATGCTCTGGTATGATTCGGCCCAGTCAAAACTAATCAAAAGGGGAATCGCTGTCAGCTGCCTTAGGGCGGCCCTCGCAAAGTCATGTGACCACCTTGTTGGGCAAAGTTTGCAGCGCTAAGTAGAACGCCTCGAGAAGGCGGGTTTTTCCAAGGAACTCATCAGTTCTGTGGAGAAGTCCTCCTAAAGGAGGCGAGGACTGAAGTGGGGGCGCTCTATCGAGGTTCTCTGGCAAGCCAAGTGCGAGGCATGTGGCCTTGCCACTCATTCACCGCTTCTCCCACCGGCTAAAGAAGGTGGCAGCAAAATGCGGTGTGTCAGTGGTGTTCTCTGCTCCAGACAAGCTGGCCCGTATGTGCGCTGTGGTGAATGGTCGCAAAGAAAAAAGTCCGTGCACCAAAAAGCACGCGACACCGTTCGTACCTTGCAAGATGGGTGTCGTGTACAAGATACCCCCTTCATGTGGCAGATGCTACATAGGACAAACCGGGCGCTGTCTTAATGACAGATTGCGAGAGCGCCGTGCGGCAGTAGATGCGCAGACAGCGGGGGGGGGGGGACATCATGCGGACTATTGCCGCAGGTGTGGTTGTACTCCAGAATTCACCACTACACGTGTGCTCAAAAAAGGCCAGGATCAGGCAACACGAGAAATCATAGAAGCGTTTGCTATAAGCAAGAATGAAAGTAAATATGTCAGTGTTGCGTCGGTCGCCTTGTCCCGCAAAGAGCTTCAGTATCTGAAAGCAAAATCTTGCGCATGTAAGGTGGTAACACGTGGGGATGCAGATATAAGAAAGCACCTCGGAATGTGATGGTGCGCAAGCGGTCGTGTGCAACGGTTTTTGGCTTTTTCATGTTGTTTTTCAGTAATAAATCAGTTGATGTGTAGCGCCCGTCCTGTGTATGTGTTCTGTACTTTTGTCTGAGTCTGGGTTTTTAACGCGATAGCGTTAAAGAGCTCGTTTCGCAGAAATTCCGGCGTCGGTGTCGGCGTCGTTGGTTGTGAGCGAAAAATCATGATCTTGTCCGTGACCGAAAAATCGAGAAAGATGCAAATCAAATAAATAATAAAAATTTCCGGGTCCGGAGTGAGGATCGAACCCGGGCCGTCTGCGTGGCAAGCAGGTGTTCTACCACACAGCCACGCCTCTGCTTGGAAATGCAGTGAAAATAACTTTCATGCTCCGCAAACGCAAGCGTCATTTATATAGGCGTCGCAATATAACATGTAATATCCCAGGAATATTGCGTCGTACAAGCGTACATTGCCATCGGGCGTCAGAATATGTGACTATCATAACTATTTCGTAGTTTAAAGCCAGCCACCCATTACAAACGGCACACACCTTACTGCGCGTATTCCCTTAACACCACGTAGTGGGTGCATAGCAAGTATGCACTAAGTGGTTGAAGTAGGCACTCGGGACAGGATATCGCTATCGCGTTCAACTCTTAAAGGCGAAGCTTAAGGGTCCCCCCAATTTTTTGCGCTACAAATAGGACTATAAGTGTCTGATATTGTGACGGACCACCATGCGCTTTGCTAGTTATTTTCGCTAAAAAATATCCGAATGGCTCGGCTCAGTCGTTGGGCATAACGCTTAGAGGAATTCCATATTCGCGTTTTATACCGTTCTGGTAGGAAGAATTCCGACGCCGATGCCTTCTCCCGCTAGCAGTTCGCTTCGCGGCCTCTCTGCTCATCTATCTCCGCCGCTGCTGCCTTTGCCATCAACATTCCTGACATGCCTTGCGGGCAACGCAAAGACGCTTGGATCTCTTCGCTTTTAGAATTTCTCTTAAACCTGACATCCGCTCCCGTTTCCCGGACGCTTCACCGCCAAGCACAATGCTCTGCTATTCGGGATAACCTGCTTTACCGCCGTAACTACAACTGGATCGTCCGTAAATGGTTGCTCGTCCCCCGACATCTCCGTTGTGACATTGGCGCAGCGTTCCACGATGACCCGCCATGTGGCCTACCTACACGCGCTTGCAGTTGCGGTAGTACTGGCGCGGTATGTACCGTTTTGTTCGCCGGCACATCAAGTCTTGCCCTACGTACGAACGACGCAGGACGCCCGCTCAACATACCACATGTGCCTTGCAACCATTACCATGCCCCACCCGAGCTTTTGATCAAGTCGAAATAGACCTCTGCGGTCCGCTTGCCTATAATCCCAGTAGCAACCACTGCGTCATTGTCGCTATCGACCACCTTACGCGGTACGCTGAAACACCTGTGTTACCTTCTGCTACCGCAAAGGACGTTGCAAGTTTTATACTGCAAAACCTTGTTATAACACATGTTGTGCCTCGGGAGTCACTCAGCGACCGCGGCCGCGTTTTTCTCTCCGACGCTATTACGGCATTGTTGAGCGAGTGTCGCATCATACATCGCACTACCACGACATTTCATCCGCAAACTAATGGGATGACAGAGCGTTTTAATGGTAAACTTGGTGATATGCTGGCCGTGTATGCTTCATCCGAACACTACAATTGGGATGTCATACTGCCTTTCGTCACTTATGCCTACAACACGGCAACGCAGAGCACCACTGGATGTTCGCCTTTCTTTCTTCTTTATGGACGCGAGCCATCCTCCACAATTGACACAATGCCTCCTTATCGGCCGGACCCTTCAAAGTGGACAACTGTACAACGAGCAGCTGCACATGCTGAAGAATGTCGCTGGCTTGCGCGAGCGTTCACATCACAAGACGAAACAAGCCAGGAACATCGCCACGATGCATCGGCTACGACTACGGGCTTTGTTCCTAATACGTTGATGCGGTTACGGGTTCCGGTCTACTCTTCCCGGTCTCTCCCACAAACTTTATTCGAGGCACCACGGTCCCTATCGGGTAGCGCACCAAACATCACCGGTCAACTGCCTTGTAGAGCCGCTGGACGCATCTGCGGACAAGTGTGACCGTACACAAGAAATCGTGCACGTGTCTAGGCTCAGGCGGTACCATGACCCTTCCGTGTACGCACCCGCCCTTAGGTCGCCAGGATGGCTCCCTCATTGCCCGGGAGTGATTGTAACGAGGTCAGTGGCCATTGGCCTCGAGCAGACAAAAGAGGAAGACGACAGACTGTGATCACTAGCCTGCGTCGACTTAGGCCTTGCGCTAAATAAACCACTGCTTCCTCGCGTCATCTGCTGCCTGTAAAACACCCCGTTTGAAAATATCGAATTGGCGTATGAACGATACTCCTCTGAAATACGTGTGAGTAGGCGTGAGTATAGACGGGAATTCAGGCAAGGCTGATAGTAATGCTGAAGGTGAGTAGATATCATTCACAGCAGTGCTATATTTGCTCCATATATGTGAAGCTCCGGCACCCTGAATGTCTTTGAATGGAGGTCAACGTGTTTTCTTAGGTTGTCACGGACATTCCATGTGCTAGTCTGAAACATTTTCCTATAATAGAGAGGTTCTATGAGTATCGAAAAAATTCTCACTGGACTGATGCGTTGTGGAGTTCCACCAGTTTTTGTACGAAACTTTTGTCGTCGACCTGTAAAAAATGAAGGGTGTCATGAGAAAGCGTGCCTTCTATGTTTCCTAAATGATGGTTCCATTTCTCCGATTCACATTGTAATACTGTGCTGTAAATTAAATATGTCTTGTTTTAAACGTGAAACTAGAACTTGATGCCCGATATGGTAGCCTAATTGTACGTATAAGCGGCACCTTCCAGTTCACAAACCGCATCACTTTGCATGGTAGTCAGGCCCACAGGCCATCTGCCTACGACGAATGGCAGTAACGCTGACGCACGCTGTTCGAAACTAGCATCTTATTCCTGACTTAAAAGGTGTTCATTCCTTTGAGGCGCATTTCGATGACATGTTGATCCTTGCTGTAAAGTCGTTGTTGCAACTACTTCATCTTTTTGAAAACATAGTTTTATTTTAACGAATCCCTATGTCTGATTCACTTCTTGAAGATATCAGCGAGAAGGTATTAAAGTAAGGTTAAAATGAATATTCAGAACAAAGATGATGTTTAATAGCCTGGCGAAAGAAGAAAAGTTAAATTAGGAAGCAGTCGCCAGAACTTGTGCACGAGTTGACCTATATTGTTCATTTACTCATACTACTGCTCACTCATAAAAAGGAAATTGACGGAATAAAGATGGGCTGGGGCGCGCTCACAAATTTCAACAGCCGATTTCGGCCGCAGTGCCAAAAGCGAAACGTACTAAGGAATTGCAGCTGGAGAAAATGTTAAGAACTACCTTAGCTTCCACAGATCGGAAAATTGAATGGTTGTATTCAGAAATCAGAAGAGATCAGAAAGTATGATTGAACTATGAAAGGTGCCCAATTTCCTTTCAACATTAGGCGGAATATTGCATCGGGCGGGTGGCGTGACACAGAGAAGAAACGTCTGACGACAAGGAGCCAAACAAAACCACGGAAAGGTGCCGCGCGCTGCCGCTGCATGTGGCGAAAGAACTGATAAGGCGGGGGCTTCCCCTATGCCTTTCACGCCGCCTTCAGTTCCCTACATGTGTTTTCGTGGTTGTGCGCCACGTGAGGTCTTTTGAGATCCACGTCATTGCGGACTCTTTTTCGTGGCTACATTGTGGAAAAACGGCAGCGTGTTCTCAGCCATGCAGGAGATGCGGAGGAAGTAATAGGAGACGACGTCGTCCTCGTCAGGGCGTTTTCCCACGAAATAGCGGATGTTTCAAGAAATGTCTCCGAAATCCTATAAAATCAGGGAATTGCAATATTTCATCCATACCGTCCCAATTCCTTCTTACGCCGCCGGAGGCTTCTTATTGTTAAATACATCCTTTGAGACAGTAACCAAGAAAGTTATATTAATGAACTTTTAATTAGTGGAGTTAAGGTGCTTTATTTCATAGAGAGAGAGAAAGAAAGGTTAAGTGAAAGGCAGGGAGGTTAATGAAAATTTTCGGAAGAAAATTTTTCCGGGTTTGTTACCCCGCACTGGGAAAAGGTTAAGGGGGGGAATAGAAGAGTAAGGAAGTCAAAAAGAAAACAGGAATAAATAAAAATAAAGAAAAAAAAACGCGCACCCACTCAAGCGCGGGAATATCATGGTCGTTTAGCGAGTCCGGTCAACCGCAGAAACTTCAGCAGCGCCTTCGTCGCTTTCTAGTTTAAACCTCGAACGTTCTGGCACTGCAAAATTGACTGCTCGGAAAGCAGCCGTTCATCGAGCCATGCTAACATTGCTGAAAGCTGTTGTCTCTGGGAGCTGTATTCAGGACAATTACAAAGGACGTGTGCAAGGATTTCCTCGCTGCCACAGTGATCACAGGCAGCACTGTCTGCCATTCCGATTCGGTAAGCAAAGCTGTTCGTGAATGACACTCCAAGCCACAGGTGACATAGGACTTGTTTCGGATCGGGATAATCCAGATGGAATTTCAAGTTGAAGTGACGGATCCAGACGGTGAAGGTGGGCATGCAGAACACCGGTCGTGTTCCACAATGAATGTGTTATATGACGTGCGGGCGAGCGAATCTTTGATGCTGCGTCGGCTCTTGATAATGGAATGGCCTCCTGAACGCCACTTTCTTGAGCGTTGCTTGAATATTTATCGGCATGTTCGTTGCCGTCGATGCCACAGTGGCGTGGAAGCCACTGGTAAAATAATGTCATTGCCCTTTGTCTTTTAATTCTGATAAGTTTCTCTTATTTCCAATATTAGTTGGTCTGGTGCACCACAACGCAAAGCTGAAGACAGATACTGTAGGGCTGACTTGGAGTCTGTGAATATGGCCCATTTTAGTGGGGACTCTAGTTGAATCCGTCGAAGTGCCCTGCGGAGTGCCGCAAGCTGCCACAGCAGTCGATGTAGTCCTATGATACGTTCTAAAATGATAGGTTTTAGACTTTTGCTTTGGAAGTTAACAGCTCCTGCAGATCTCAAAGCAGTTGTTGAGCCATCGGTGTAAAGTTTGACACGGTATTTGTATTCATCGTGCAGTATCAGCAGCGACAGCTGCTTTAAAGCTGGCGACGAGGGCTTCCGCCTTCTTACGAATCCCTGGCACTGTCAGCCGAAGTTTAGGCTGATCCAGACACCAAGGAGGTGTCAGGATTCTTTCAGGCATGTAGTCTGTTGGAAGGCATTCTCGGTAAGCCGAAATCCTCTTGCAATAGGAGGCACAGGGCCGGTCTTCTGGAAGCGATGCTAGGTGGTGGGAAGGGGCGCGAGCAAGGTGTCCAATGTGTGCTCTAAGCACCTCCAAGGTTATGTGAATGCTTTATGTGAGTTATTTATGCGAAGAAACCATCGCAGTTTTGAGATATACAAGAAGCAGCTTCTAGTAATTCCTGTAGCGTAATAGAATTTAACCACACTCAACGGCGAAACCGAAACTGAGCGCCGATTAATGCAAGAACGAGACGACCAGAATGACGCCGGTGCTTAAGACAATGACTACAGAGGTGTAATTCTTCGGCGTTCGTTAATGTACGTGCATCATGCGTGCGAGCACAGCCCGCACACCCACACGACGAAGTCGCTTGATGCTGGTTATAAGGACGCTCACTCATTGTGGAGGTCTCTGAAGAATTTGGCCGTGGCGCTCTTCCACGTTTCGGTTCCAGGATTTGTCTTTAATTTCGGGTGAATTTCATTACTTCGCAATTACTACTAGAGGCAGCTTTTCCAAAATCTCAAAGATGCAATGAGTTCTTCGCATGAACTCCTCTAAATAAAAGGTAAATAATTTAGCTTTCTAACTTCTCACAAATCAACCCATGAGAAGGGGAACTAAACAAACAAATTTTGGAACTATTGGCCGACATCGACATTAGGCTGCACACAGATTCTGAGGGTGGACTTCATACGTGTTCTGGGCATGATCATCGAAGCCAACAGATAGAACGACTGCACGATCGACCATCTGAAATTGAAGGCCTAAAGTGTCATCCCATTAATCGCTAGAATTTGCTACAGTTGGGGTGGTTGGTCTTCGGAGGGGGGGGGGGGGGGTAACCTCCTAAGATTCTGCAATGGGTTTTTTTATGAGCCACATAAACTATTTCGCATCCATGCACGAGTGGCAAATCCACGAGAGGATTTAATTAAAGACTGTCATAAGGAAAAGCAGTACGAGAGTCCAAGGCCTTCCTATTCGCACGAGCACAGTTTTCGCGCAGGATATTCGGCAGATTTCGCACTACTCTCTTTTACTGATTGCATTAAACACGCGCTTGACTCGGGTTGTTTTGCAGGTGCTTTGTTGATTCACCTTTCAATGCCATTTGATTCCATAGTTCATAATATACTACTAACCCAACTTACATCAATAGGTGTGGTAGGTAGTGCGCAGGAGATGATAAATAGCTACTTATCTAACGCACAGCCAGCTCTTTGTATTTCTAACATCCTTTCCTCTTTTAAATCTATTGACAAAAGGTGTCCCGCAAAGTTCAATACTGGGCCCGCTTTCCTTTTTAATTTATATTAATGACCTAACTGCTAATATAACACACAGTCAACCTTTTGTGTATGCCGACGATACAACAATAGTCGCTAGTGACAAATCCATCGACGCACTAACTAATAAATTGCCCACTGACTTCAGTAACATTCATGACTCGTGCAAAGCTAATAGTTTAGTAATTAATGTCAATAAAACACAGTTCATTGTCTTGCATTGAATTCATAACACTCTCACCTAGACCTCTTATAACTGTAAACGACCACATGCTACTTACTACTAATAAGTGCACATTTCTTGGAGTGGACCTGGATGCTCACCTCAAGTACACTAACCATATTTCACATGGAAGGCAGAAGATAGCTCATGGTATTAGAATATTAATTAAAGGACGACCATTCTTCAACTTGCAGACAATGCTTAAACTGTACTACGCCTTCATCCACTGTCATATTACGTACTGTATCACGTCATGGGCGAATACCTATCCATCTCACATTCTTGCACTTCAACGTCTCCAAAACCAAGTCATTCGAATCGTAGCATTCAGTTCACCGATCACCTGCGCATCTTCACTTCTTCAGCAACATGGAGTACTAACCGTATGTAACTTATGCAAGAATAGACGGGGAATTCTTGTTTTTAAGTGTTTTAACGGTACCATAACAGCCGACGTTTTCGAAAAATTACATTTTTTGAACTCTAATTCCACTAAGTTTGCCTCAAAGAACAACTTTTTACTACCGCATGTACGTACTAACCACGGCAAACACAAAGCCACATGTGTAGCTATAAAAAACATTACACCATCTCCCGCTAAAGGGAACCATGTGTAGATGTGAAGCAGCGGGCGCTAACGCTTACATTGGCGGTGGCGTTGACTCTGGTGCTCATCGCAGCGTTGCGCAGGACAGAAAACTGGGGAGGCGCAAAGCACGCAGTGATGGAGCGGTGTTTCCTACTGGAACATGCCAATCGCTGCTAATGGGCAATGAGAGACAGAAGACTCCGACTGGACACAGAGATCCCGCAGTCCGCTTTTAGTTAACGCGCACGCTGCGAATTTTTATTGTTCGACAACGCACAGGAGAAATCTCCCACCGGCACCACCTTGGAGGTCAAGATCCATTGCCATATATACGGGGTGGCCCGTGAACCGGTTGTGCAGCGCGAGCAGTCGGTATTTTTCAACCAAGAAACTCGCTAGCAGACGCTGCCTGCGTCGGCGTCGCGAGGCGAGAGAGGGGGGGGGGGGACGCGCATGCGCAGTGGGAGTGTGGACGCCGCGGGCAGGGATGCCTAGAGGAGAGAGGGGGGCGGAGGAGAGAGAGGGGGGGGGACGCGCATGCGCAGTGGGAGTATGGACGCCGCGGGCAGGGATGCCTAGAGGAGAGAGGGGGGGGAACGTAGGAGGGGAGAGAGGAGGGGAGGCGCATGCGCAGTGAGGGTGTGGTTGCCGCGGGGAGGGATGCCTAGAGGAGAGAGAGGGGGGAGAGGAGGTTTTTATTTTTATTTTTGAAAGGTTTGCGCATGCGCAGTAAGGGTGGTCACGCCGGCACACCACCACCACCACCGGATTAAGCTTCGCCATAAGATGCTTCACATCTAAAATCTGGAACTTAATATCACTCAGAACTAAGCAATTACCGTGATGTGCGTTTATAAAAGCTTGCTCATCTTATTGTTCACCATAAGTAATCTTTATTTCTATATCTTCATTTTCTTACGTTGAGAATCGTTACTGTGGGCGCTACTGTAGCATTTATTACTCATGTACGTTTGCGTTGTTTCCAGAGCTATGAATAATTACGCACCGTTGTTCAACTGCCATTTTTGTTGCATGTTTGTGTCGTTTATATAACTAAGCATAATTACTTAACGATGTCTTGTTGCTATTTTTATGGCCATTTTTTATTGAACATTTGTGTTGTTTTTATAACTATGAATAATTATTTAACGCTGTTTTGTTGCCAGTTTTTTGTGCTTATAAAACTGTAATTTTCCGCAGGAGGTCCCCTTTCAGCCGTGCGCTATGGGACCTTCCTGTATATTCCACCCCATTGTGTGTACATCTTTAGTACGAATAAAGAATTTTTGATTGATTGATTGATCCACCTCGGAGTTCATAATACGTGATCCACCTCGTGATCCACCTCGGAGTTCATAATACGCTTGAAGAAGTCACCGAGGCTCAGCAACCTGCACAGGTCGCCGGGCTTTCAGTAACGTCAGCAGGGAGAAAGATCCGGATTGCCACGGGACAATACCCCTGACGTTCGAAGTGCAAAACACGCCTCTCACTGATAGCATGACATCCCACGAAATGTGCAGCCGCATTACAACGTGGGCAGGCGTCTCGCTCGATCCTCCTCTCTTTTAGCTCACTCTCGCGCACACTCTTCTCTTGCATGTTTTTTCTATGCCACCAAGTACGGCGCTTCTGCTCAGTTTCCTGTGGTGTCCCTGGAAACTAAGAATTGGATTCTGCCTTCAGCAACGGTGCGAAGTACTACTTTTTGCGAACCAGAACAGATGGCCATTGCACTCGCTCGTCTTGATCGCAAAGAACTGATATTTTTACTGACTCTAGATCCGCTGCCAGGGCCGTCGCTTCTGGGTCTGTCGCCAAGAATGTTTTTAGAACTCTCGCTTACAAGGAACTCACACACCACACTATTCCCTTGGTTCCCTGCTCACCTTAGCGGAAAAGTCGGGGGCCTTTCCAATGTCGACGAGCTAGTCCACTCCAAGGCGCGCGTTCTCACTGAGCACGCCCGGATTTGCGCGGGTTCAGACGGAAAACTCTGCCACAAGCCTGCATTGTAGGTACAATTTGACCACATTCATTAAGGTCACAAAACACTATCAAATGGGCCGTAGGTCCTTCCCCCTCCCACAAGAAAAGTTGTCTAGGGTTCGGGCAATCACATTCTCATGCTTCAAACGGGGACAGAGCCCGGCCTTTCCGTTAATAGCGATTACTCTGACATTTTAGCACTTTGTCCTGACTATCAAGGTCGCAGTAATTTTAGGCATATGCTCTGCAGATGCCACTCTGTACTAGGAAAGCATGAATAGTTATCTGAAAGCGAATTCACTGAAAGCAATAATTCTCTGATACAGTCCGTTCCTACTACATCAACTCAAGGCTGTCCAGAATCCCAAGACGCGGTTGTTGGGCTAGGCTTTCCCCTTTCTGCGCAGGCGCGGCCCGCGATCCTCCCTTTATAAAACAGGGTGGATTCCTTCAGGACTATAATAAACCTTTTTTATCTATCCGTCAATTCTAAATATAGCCCCAAATGATGTGTTTAGCCATCTGAAGATGCAGGTGGCTACAGTAGGAGTAATTGTGAGGCATCAAAGAAATATCGCATTTTCATACTTTTTTTAGAATTCTGGACATATTTTTTCAAACACCCTGTATATCTGCTACATATCCTTGTCGCCTTTGTTGGTGACCAAACATTTCCATCAGCACTGTGTAAATAGGTAAAGTATACCCGCAGAGCACCAATATGACGTATGCGTACGGGCCTTTCGCTAGTACGTCCGCTACGATATAGAATGGCGGCTACAGTGTAAATACATTGTGGCATGGAGTCAACTGATGTTTTTAAACTACCCTTATATTATATATGGGGCAGGACACAAATTACATACTAAGTATAATTAGGACTGATGATGCCAATTTATTTACGACTCATTACAAGGTTTTTTTTTAAAACTGCATAGTGTGTCTACTAAAATTCGGGACCGATGTAAAAAAAATTGCAGGGAATATAAGCCCTGCTTGGCTGTTAATCTTTAATATCTCAGCCTCCTTGTATAAAAGCAATGGCACGGCTGTAAAGCTTCTGGATTTCCTTCGGGAATGTCCTCTTTCCCGAGAATGTTGAGTTCGTTCGTCGCCGCCACTGGTAGTCTGAAGTTAAGTCGAAATATTTTCCTTTCAACGTCATTTTGGCTTGTGTCAAAAGAACATAGAGCGCTGGAGCAAGGTCAGGTGAATATGACGGGTGGTTGAAACACGTCATCTGTTTCTTTGCCAAAACCTATCTACTGCCAGTTGCTCTGTGGCCAGGTGCATTGTCGTCCAACAAGAAGGCAGTCACGCGAATGAACCAGTGCCGGCCGGACCCATTGCATTCTCTGTTGCAAGCGTTCTAAAATTTCTGTGTACACTCTAGTGCTCACAGTTTGTCCGTATGGAACGAATTCTTCATGCACAACACATTGGCAGTCAAAAAAACGTCCAAAGTATTGTTTTCACACGCGACTGCTAGATGCGAGGTTTTTTGGTCGACGGGTATTTCCTCCACCCATGGTCTTGATTCCATCTTTGTAGCAGCATCGTACGCATGGAGGAGTTATTACTCACCAGCATAGGTCGGCAAACTCACTTATGAGTCGGCACACTCACTCAGACTCAGATTGGGCTGTGAGCCTGAGTCTGAATGAGTCCGGGTAGTAATAGTTTGGTGAGTATGAGTCCGAGTGAGTCCGGTTGAGGAAAATTCGTGTTAGTCTGAGTCTGAATGAGTCCGCTTGAGGTAAATATTGGTGAGTCTGAGTTTGACTGAGCCCTAAGCGCGAAATATATTTCGTGAGTGAGTCTGAGTGAGCTCCACCAATAATTGGCCGGACCTATGGTCCTATCTTCAGCTTTACTATCAGCGATATATCCGCTTAACTTTGTACTCAAATCTTTTCACAGATATTTCAGCAATGAAATGCCTCATATTTTTTTTATCCGAGGCGTGAGTTAGGAGAGGGGGGCTCCATGACCTTCACCCGCAAAGCTCTTTCAGGGGAATTTCTTGATAAAGATGATTCGTGCGACACGGGTATTTCATAGAATTGACCTTACTGGATTGAAACCTATGATAACTCGTATTTGAAGGTACAAGATATAAAGGCGTATCGTAGAGCACCGAATACGTGAGGTATTGGCGTTAAAGAGCATTGACAGCAAGATTGAAAAAGCTAATTTTACGCTAACGGACTCATGAGTCGGCTCACTCAGACTCAGGTGAAGCCGTGAGTCTGAGTCTCAGTGAATCTGGCTGAAGAATATCTCGGTGAGTTTGAGTCCGAGTGAGTCATCAGGGCAAAATATATTTCTTGAGCCTAGTCTCACTAAGTTCGAAATTTTTTTGCCGACCTATGCTCACCAGTTATATTTTTTTAAACCATTCTTCTCCATAAACTTGCATCCGTAACTATTCCCAATCTAGTGGCCGCAAATATTCCTTTGAGCCACGCGATGAATAGCACTGAGGAGATCATAGCTCCCTTCCTCGCACCATTTTTATTTGGAATTTCGTTGCTTTTTTTATAGAGAATTACAGAGGCTCTGAATGTGCTATACATATCTGCCAGCATTTTTATATATGGTTCGTCCCCGCCGTGATTCCGCAGTGCTGATATCCTGAACGAATCAAATGCCTTCTCATAATATACGGAGGCCGTATATAGGTGTTGATTATATTCCACGCATTTCTCTCTTTTCTCATTGATATGAGCATGACATGACTGTATGAACAAAGTAAATGTCACGTCGCAGCTTCCAAAATATTTTCATATAAAGCTATGTACATTAGATTTAGATGACGTGATTATGGTGTTGGCGCAGTTAGCTGGACACATATTTAAGATATCGTTCCAAGACTTTAGTTTGTCGAGAATGCAAGCGGAAAGTCATAACGTGAAAAGAATGTCATCTACGTCATGGTTTCTAGGACATGGTATTGGTGCTCTTGTGGTCGTTTTATTACACGATGTCCACCAAAGTTGGCACGGCATGACTATCCCACACTTAAATGACAGGCAATGCATGCTGTATACCAGAGTATACGTTTTATTAGTATGGTGTATAGAGGAATGTGCATGCGTTCATGCATGACAAATATGATAGAGCGAACGGCACGCGATGACATTAGTGTCTTGGCTTGTGTCAAAGGCCAAAGAATGCGAATGCCTGTAGCTAGTGACTGACTGCCCAGTTTGCATCGATTGCCACAGTGCCTGGGTCTGCGGGATATGTATATTTATTTGCGCATTTACCAGATATTCATAGATGTCTTTAACTACTCTTATCTACATGTGACCGATTGGGATGTACTATATTTAGTATTTGTTATTGCTGCGTTGATTTGATGTATTGACTTCATACATTGCATAACTGACACATTGCATAACATTGTATAAAATTATATCGTGACTGTGTAACACGTTTGTGAAATTCATGCTACAACATGTTCCTGAAAGACTTCTTAGTGGACACCGGTCTGGATAAGCGCTTGTGATATACAGCTATGTGTTGTTACATACGGAATGATGTGTTATACTGTGCGCAGAACTAGAAATGTGTGCGTGAGGACGCTTTATTGCAGTGTGAACTTCTACAAGCAAACTGTAGGTTTTTTTGTAGTTGCTCATTGTGCATTTTCTGTAACTTTCCCCTTTTTTTCTTTCTTTTTAGCTGCAGAACTCACAGATATGGAGTAGCCGAGGTAATATGAACCTAAACCTCTCCACATCAAGACAGGTAGAACAGAACAGATGTACTTGAACTATCGAAGAAAAGTTGGCCCCTCGTCCGGTGTATTGACACACCTTTAGCCCAATATCCTAGGTATACAGCGTTCGCTATACCCCAGAATAAAGATTTTTTTGATTGATTAATTTTATATTTCGCTCTTTCTGAAGTGTAGATTGTCTTCCATGCTGCACCATGGGGCCTGGGTAGTTCACTGCGGGGGAAGCCACCTATGGCTGTCTCTCGCGCCACTGGCACGAGAATTGTGGAGGAAGGCACCTCTATTAAATCACTAAATTATAAGGAATAAAAAATGGACTCGAAAGAATGTTGCTGAATCTATACTCTCTACAACTATTCGTTTTACCTCTTTTAGAGGTCACATCACAATATAAGAGTAAACTTTTTAGCATGACTAACCTCGCTCTAAAATCCTCGCGGAGAGTCGTCTCGAATTAAAGCTACATCAGTTATACGCATATAAGTGGCAGTCATTTGTAATACGGAACCAATACATCACGTGGCTGCCGTCCGCAGCCCGAGCTGACGGCACTTCGGCTCACCGTCGGCGTTTTCTTTACTAGTCAGGGCTTATCTTCACGTGTGTTCTATGTTTCTTAGTTTTGAGCAGGTGAAAATTAGCGTCTTCTAGTGTGCTTGCATCACATCGTTTCGCCGCGGCTGTTATGGGAAGTGGTATATGGAGGGAGCCATACACAAGCCATACCAATACACCTAAAAGTTCGAAGGATGGAAAATTGGAAAACTGCTATTATCTTGGGCTAACAGTGCCCGAAAAGCACGAAGCAAGGAGCGTACATATGAGAGCGCATGGTATGCTATGTGCGCGTAACATATTTGGGCTTCATGCACTGTTGCCCAAGATGCGGTTGTACCTACACGCCTACTTTGCAGTTCTTCACAATTGAGATGGCGAAACTGACTGATGAATATTATTTCTTACTCTCTCCCTCCACCTTTTCTAGTGAATGAATGTGCATGGCTCCTCCGCCGTCACATTTGCATCAACTTACCTGGCAATGACTGGCATAAACATTTGCTCTGGGGTCATTTCCCTAACAACAGACATCTGTAAGAAAAATGTTGTCTTTACCAGAAGTCCTTAGGAATTTCTTTGCTTATTAGGCAAGAAGTCCAATAAAAATTAGGTATGCATTTTGCATACAGGCCATTGCCCTTCAAGAACAATGCTTCTTTTAAATTTCGAAGAGAGTAAGAGCATTTAAGTTATTAAGCGTTTGTACGCCGACTCGACGAATAAACAGTACGTACGTCCGTCGTCTTTCTGTCACGTAACGCGAGTCGGTGAAACAAATAAATTTATGAACTACTTTCTCGTGGCCGGGATCTAAGCTAGGGCCTAACGCACACACGGCGAGTGTCTTACCGACAGGGCTTCACATCCACGCTTGCGAAATACGGGTATATCTGAACAATATGAATGCGTTGTGCCGGAGAACAAACAAAAAAGGAAAGATGAGTGTAGCGCCTTGCCACTCGCGGCCAGTCAAGCAGGGAAAAAAAGAGAGCCGCGTGGCTCGTGAGGCACGAGCCACAAGACGATCACAACGGCCTGGCTCTTGACACGGCTCGACGCGGTGGCTTTATCTAGCTTACTCACGCGTCCCAATAAAGTTGCGACCACGGCACGGCCTCGTCTGCCACCGTCTCCTATCACAACATTTGGTGACCACGGACACACGGACAAGCGACCGGTGCCTCACCACTGCCACTGAGCTCCGCGGCCATGTTCCAGCCACCTCAAGCCTTGCAGCCGCACTTTGACCCGCCGCTGCCACCATTCCGGACCTCGTGCATCGATTCATGGTTCGAGGACTTCGAGGCGGCCTTGGAATTCATGTTCGAGCTCCTCGAGTACCGCCTACCGCATGACCTCAAGTGCCGGCTCACCTACTTCTCATGGAGTCCCCGCCCTTACGACAAACTCCGAGATGGTGTGCTCAATTTTTACGGCGTTGAGCCCCAACTTCGACGACAGACCAACCGCATGGCACATGACCATTTCCCATCTGCCTTGGTGCCTTCGGCAACACGCCCAGTTCAGACCGTTTCCCTGCCGACAATGACCGGCTATACAGGTGACGGAGAACGCCCTCCCGCGTCAATCGACACGTCGAGCGAGAGGTCCACAACGCCGGAGTCCACGGCTCCTGCCTCCGATGTGCCGCTCTTGCCACTAGAGCCAGTGCCAGCCTTCTCCGTCACGGGTATTGATCCGTCACCAATACCTTTCAGTCCCACGTCTTTCCCCGCAGCACCTACGGCCAGTGGCTCTGAGGGAACCGCAGATTCAACACCGACTTCGGCAATGCATGCCATCTGCTTGACTTCTGGATTCTGTTCCGCTCCACCCACTGCACAGGGCCATTCAGAGATCGCAGTCAAGCCATCCATCTGCAGCGCCCGTGCCTTTGCCGCTAATTGTGGAAGCCCTCGACACCGCTAACACCACGAGCCCAGCGTCTGCTCTCGCGCCCCACGCCATCGGATTTGTTGACACACTGGCGCCTGCCGCTCACACGCTAGTCGACCGCCAACTCGATCACGACCCCTCCACCGTCTGAAGTGGTAGCCACTGCTTACGAGTGATTCATCTGCCCTACCCGATGAGCCACGAAAACGAGACTCTCCGAAGCCCTGCTACCAGCTGACAACCCAGGCACCATCCCCTTGCAACTTACCATCGCAACGTGCATCGTGTCATTGCTGCAGCAGAGGCCTCACCAAGTTCATGCACAGGGCACGACGCGTGGAGCGTGCAGCACTTGGTTCATGCCATCAGCAGACGCACTTCTCTCAGCGCTGCAAGAGACCCACCGCTAGACGGCTGACGATCCGTCGGTCACGGCGTTCGTACCACCAGCCCCGAAAACACACCTCTAACGCCACCGCTCTGGCTGTTCCACGCCGTCGCTCCGCCTTTCGAATACAGTGCCTGGGTATGTGCAACAAGCTCCCGCGTCGCAGTTCCTTCTGCCTGTGCAGTTTCGGTTGTGTTGTAGAGAGGAGTTGCTTGGACAGCTACTGCGCTAGGGGGAGGGGGGGGTGGAGCCGATGTAGCGCCGCGCCACTCGCGGCCAGTCAAAAGGTAAAAAGAAGAGAGCCGCGTGGCTCGTGATGCACGAGCCACGAGACGATCAGAACGGCCTGGCTCTTGGTCTGGCTCGACGCGGCGGCTGTATCGCTTCTGTCTCTAGCTTACTCACGCGTCCAAATAAAGCTGCAACCATGGCACGGCCTCGTCTGCCACCATCTCGTCTCCTTGCACAACATGAGAATACTCCTTCACTGACTCGCGCAAGCACACAGGGACAAGAAGAGACTTACGAGGACAGGCGCGATCTTCTTGTCTCTTCTTGTCCCTGTGTGCTTGCGCGAGTCAGTGAAGGATGAATTTGTTCCAACTAGGCCGAATTGCAGTTTTGCTTGAGAATACTCCTTTACGAAGGTTTTGTTCAACAATATTGATCTGGAGGCAGACATGCAGCACTCTGTCCAGCAGAAAAATTACGGCATTGCGAACATTTTATCCCCCAAAAAGTTTCGAAGATTGAGGGGCGGTCTTTTGGTTGGACTGTTGCAGGCGCCAATGTTGAGGAGAAGTACACCTTGCCGATCTGATGAGAAGTGGCATCTGCACCTCGTGCGTCGTGTTTCATCGCTTATCTAGGTAAACACGAATGCGAGCTTGTATTGCGGTAGAACAGCGTCGCTGTACGGCTACTGTTGAGGTTTTGGTTTAAGCAGAGAATTTGGATATTAGAAATTCACAGAACCAAGCCTTCACATTGGGAGTTTTGCAGCCACATAAACTCGCTGGCTAGTAATTATGTCACAATGCAACGACATCATCCACTCCGCAAAGGAAACAAACTCAAGGGGTCTAGGCTCTGATGTGCTTCTGAAATGAGCAACCGATGCTTCAAAACAACTGCATTCAGAACCGTGCAAACCGCATACTTTGCAGCGAGATATGCTAGAATTCTTCGAGCATTCTTCTAGCAACATAGACATGCTAGAACCTTTCCAAGTGGAATTTTTGTGTTGAAATGTGTGTCTGCCTCCGAATTTTTCAATACAAACATGCCCGCTTGCTGCAAATCACTGAAAAGTTCAATATTCAATTTTAGTTAATTGGACGGCTGACAACGATGACTGCCTCAATTTCTGTCCGTCTGGATGTATAACTCATGCGTAAGGATGGTTATCAAGTACGTCCCAGCGATGATTTTTAATAAAAGAATAAAGCTGAATCTGTAACAGCCAGTGCCTAGTACAAATATTATGCTGAGGATTGAAAGGGTTGTGTAGAAAAGAGAAAGGTTATGTATGCAAATAGCTTAGGCCGGGAAGTTCGTTGCCTGAAGTGATACTCAATATAAAAGGGGATGACTGAAAGTGCACAAGGAGCAACAACGTTTTTAATCTGCCGCACTAACACACCGGAGAAGGTGATAGAGCAACATCTCCTATGTTAATATTGTGCTGGCAATATTTATTTATTTATTTATTTATTTATTTATTTATTTATATATTTTTGTTACCCTCAGTCGCCGAAGAATTACAGAGGGGAGCGGGTTACAACATGAAAAACTACGAAACAGCGAAACAAAACGTGCTATCAGCAAATAACATCTCTACTCAATGAAACGCAACAAAAGTGAAACGTAAAAAATATAAGGGAATCACAAAGAGAAAATAGTGAATTTGGTAAAGTTATACTATACTAGCAACAAAATGTAAAATTAAGAGAAATGACACAAAAAAAATCAAGAATCTGCTGGAAAACGCCAGCATCTTGGACACGTGTAGACAGAAAGTCGTAGGGGAGGGGGAATAGATCGGATGACTAGGGAGAGCTATCGCGAAGTAGGTGAGCTGATAAAGAATGACGACAGAAGAATTCTTGAATCCCTAACAGGCAATATAGCATATGTGAGACACTATACGATGGCAGAGACTTGAAGTTCTAAGGCATATATTAGGTAAGAGAGTACTAAAAGACGAATCGGTAGCATTCATCGACAGTAATAATATTGAGGCACGTAAGGAGTTCTAGAAAAGTTTGAAATCTAGGCCAGCGTGGATAGTTAGCGTTTACTTCCGAGAAGGGTCTCGAGGCAGCACACCAACGATCGTTCTCCGTTTGCACCGTTTATCTCCATGTTAATTCACGCTGTATGCTTAGTTGACTGCTGCCGCTCGTGACATTTCCCCGTTCGCAAATGAAGCCCAGCGGGCTTGCCAGTCAGCGTTCTTCGGATTATAGAGCTACATGCAAGCGGCATGCGCCACTCCTCTTTTGGCCGAGCGTTGACCAGTGCTTGGGAGGTGCGCTATGCTATAGTTGACCTCACTGAGACGTTAAATGATAACACAGGGCCCGACGTAGTGCGCGAGAAACTTTCGACACAAGTCACGCTTCCGTAAAGGCACACAGAACCACACATGATCTCAAGGATCGAGGTAAACATGTCGGTGACGGCCGTCATAGCGGATTTATGACCGGTATGGTGAGGCGACGGTGCGTAGCCGAGCGAGGCGTCCCGCTTCTGCTCTACAGAGAATCTTGTTAATCAGCTCACTTTCAGGAGCGGCGTAAGGGAGCATAGTGTCGATAATGTAGCCAGGTGCACGGGCATAAACAAGAAAGGCAGGCAAGTAACCAGTAGTCTCCTGCCTTGGGGTGTTGAAGGTATAGGTGATGAAACGCAAAATACTGTCACCTGTTCTTGCGCGTGTAGTC
>JALIZH010032851.1:0-28639 GCA_030522465.1 Rhipicephalus appendiculatus | reverse complement strand
TCCGCGCGTGTTGCGCGCATGTTAGAGCATACATTCATTAGCGCTTTTCATTTATTTATTTATATATCTCTCATGCTTTCGTCTTTTGTATGGTTTTGCCATCATTGTGGTCCCGCGCAAGCATATGCGGGGGTGAAATGATTTGGTCATCCATTGTCATAAGGAAAACTTCGTATTGGCTGCAATTCGACCTATGCGCTCTTTAATTCTTTTGCATCCACATATATTAATTTCTTATACGTCGCCATCAAGGTTCTTTTGCATTTGTGTTGACGAAGCCCGGGGGCGTTTCAAAACGTCACTGCTGAGGGAAACGATCTCGCAACGCTCTCCATGGTGACTTCGCGTGCCGACCGAGCGTGCCGCGGCAACCGGCGGCGCTAAATATTGTGCGGCATTACGGGCTACAACAATGACTATTATGAAGCATGCCGAAGAGGATCACGTACTAACTTTCACCACCACAGGTTAGCCATGCTGTGCTATTCGGCATGGCCCTGCTGCTGGTCACCACAACGATGCGTTGCTCAGCCACATATCGAAATGAGACCATAGATATTTTTGGCACATGGGAGGGGGGGAGGTCAGGGGGGGGTGGCCGCCTCCTACTCACCTAAGAGAGGCGGGGGGCAAAATCTGTCCTGTACATTGACTTAATAGGGGAGGGGAGCGCTGTAGTGAACCTTCCCCCCCCCCCCCCCCCCTTGAAGGGCAACCCTGCGCATGCCTAGTAGGAGCAGCTTTGTCGCTTTGATGATCACGTTTAATTTATAGATGGAATGCTCTGCTGCTGGGCATAACATGACTGTATTCCGAAAATAGCTGAATGGTCATAACCCGAAAATCGTGAGATGCATGTCATGATACCGCATGATTTACTGTGCATGCTGGGCTATGCAGAGTAATCTTGGAATAATAAATTTCTTTCTTTTTTTCGGAATGTGGCGGCATAATATTGCACAGTATTGGCGTATCTTACATGTACATTCTATTCGCATGCCGCTTTGCACAGCATCATTGCTTCCAAATCATACCACATTTAAATATTTACATGCTTAGCTTCACTACAATCTTGTGACATGTTAATAGAAGCCTTTATTATGCACAATTTAGGGGCATTAAAGTGTACCTTCACTCAAAGCAGTGAGTCTCCAAGTGTTGCTCACGTTGTACGCAGTACTCTGCGGCAGCATCAGCCAAAAAGCATCAGGGTCTCGTTCGAGCACTGGACGGCAAAAAATGCGGAGTTCACTCAGACTTCACTCAAGAAATATTTTGCACTTACGGTTCACTCATCCTCGCCAACATTTCCCCCAGCCGGACTCATCCAGACTCACACTAAAACTTTTCTCCCTGAATCGGGCACACTTAGACACAGGCTCACCAAAACATTACTCGGCCAGACTCCCTGAGACTCAAACTCCCAGCTCGATAGGAGTCCGAATTAGTCGACTCATCAGCACGTTCACATAAAGTTAGCTTTATTGACCATGGGGTTAATGCTATTTAAAACCAATGTCTCAAATAATCGGTGCGCTGTGATGCACATTTTGATCTCATACCTTCAAATATAGGTTGTGAGTGGTTGCAAGGACAATTGGTTATTTGTGTGGCTTGCAGTAAGGATATTTTTATGAGTGACACCACTCACACAAGATCTGTTTATCAAGCACATGACATGTCATGGTTTATATATTACCGCTTGTCATTTATGTTCGTCATACAGTCACGTCGCTCAATCCCAAATTTGGTGTATATCAAGCTAACCAAACGGCCGCGAGCGCGCCATGAGGCGTGGCATGCGAGTCATACCGCACAAGACAATTCATGATTTTTGTATGACCACTTGGCATTTATGTTCGTCATACAGTCACATCACGCAATACCAAATTTGGTGTATATAAAGCTAACGAAGCGGCCGTCAGCGCACCATGAGCGTGGCATGTAAATCATGTTGTACATGACATGCACGTCATTATTTGCATATTACCACCTGTCATTTATATTGGTCATGCAGAAATCTCTCATCGTACCAATTTTTGGATATATCAAGTTATGAAAATGGCCTCCGGAGCACTACGGCCATGGCGTCTAAATCATACTTTTCATGACAAGTTATTCATGACTTTCATGACATGACCAGCCATTCATGTTCGCAATACAGTCATGTTATGCCATACCAAATTCGGTATGAATCCCATTAACGATACGGCCAGGAGAGCAAAAAGTCGTAGGCGGCCAGATAGATAGACAGCTAGATAGATAGATACGCTCAAAGTCGCCGAAGTTCGCTAAGAAATGCTTCGCATTTAAAACTTCCCGTGAAGGAGTTGGTGGGAGGAAATCAGACTCCCCCTCAATCCCTAACTCACACGTTTTATCGATAAATATTCAGCTGGCTTTTGATTGCTAGAGTATTGAAATATGTGTTGGAAGAGGTGTGCATAAATGTCAGCTGACACAAGGCGGTATGTAATGCTAATGATAATTAGGCAGGACCAAAGCCTAGGGGTCCAGGCAAAACGCATTTTTGACGGGGGTGGGTGGCATCTCCTACATTTAAAGTGGGAGCCGGGCGGGCAGACGTGGTCGAGGGCCATTTTATGTTGTATATAAAATGTTCCTAAGGGGGGAAGAGAGGGGGGCATGGGCGTCAAAAATTATGGGGCTCACACATACCCACTCAAGGAATATATTTTGCGCTGAGGCTTGTTCGCACTCAGAGTAAAAAAATTCCTCAACTGGATTTATATATCATACGAAAATTTTTCTCAACCGGACTCGCTCAGGCTCAAACTGACCGAAGCACTTCTCTGCCGGGCTCACTCAAGCTCAGACTGAAGGGTCAATACGAGTCTGAGTGAGTAAGCTCATGAGTGAGTTTGCGGACCTATGCCTTCAAGTGCTTTATATTTGTTGCATATTTCCGTATTCAGAACATCAAGCCATCACCTCCTACACAATCTCCTGATCCATCAGTCTTTCTCACCATGATGTCACAGTAAGAAACACTAGTTCTTTCTTCAAAAAAGGACATGTATCAAGTTTGTAGTACAGCAAAAGAAGCATCAAACCAGGAAAAAGCACGGGTGAGCCCTTTCATTCTGGTATATCCATATTTGGCATTCCCATAGCTAGGCAAGTTCTCTCATGCATTGGCCCACTAAGACTTTAGTCCTACAAACGAACCAAAATTCGGAAATGTCTGGCTTTTTTAAATCTTGGTGAGGTTAGATGAGCATACACGTATTGAGAGTTGTAGACTCTAAAACTGCAAGTGAAACAGGAGCAGTATTTTGGTTAGGTAGTGTGCAGGATTTAGTACTCAAAGTCTCATCGCAGCTGGGAACAATTACAGTGTGCTTTCGTGCCAGTGAATCTGATTGAATTCAATTCTGGCTCAGCTGAAGTATCTTTTGAGAGTTCTTGGCAACTTCATTTCCCAAGGACTTAGCTAACCTATGCTCACAAGTGAGTGCCCCAACAAATGGAAATAAATGTCCTATACATTTCCATTTCAATTGACCATTGAAAGCACCATTATTCCTGATTACTTTACTGTGTGTTGAAAATAAACCACGCAACAGCAAGTGGACAGTAAGTAGTAAGGAAGGCACATCAAAGTATATTCTCGAATAAGCACAGACATCTTTATGCCAAAAAGTGCACCACTAACCTAAAGCTTATGTAAAGCAAAGGTGCGAGTCGGCCTAGTCGGATAACAATCATCTTAATGAATACAAAGTGCATCAGAGCCCTAAAAATTAGCTGAAGCAAAATTGCGAGTCAGCCTAGTCGGAAAATATTCATCTTAACGAATACGAAGTCCACCAGTGAGCTAAAAAGGTAGCTGAAGCAAAACTGCGAATCCGCCCGGACGGAAAATATTCTTCTTAACGAATAGAATGTGCACCAGTGACCTAAAAAACTAGCTGCACCTAAACTGCCAGTCGGCCTGGTCGGAATACATTCATCTTAACCCATTAGGGACCACTGTACTTTAAAAAGTACACTTGCTTTTCGGGCATAGAAAATACAAAACACAATATTCTGATCTTGCTCATTACAATTTCTGACGCCAAAGGTTGGAGCAAGAAAATGCTAATCTGGAATATTGACTCGGTTATGTTTTTATCTGTTTTATGAGTCGTCAAACATTAGGAAAATCAGAGCCTGTTAAACGCACGTGGTCAGTACTACTTTTTCTAAATTATTTGGAGTTTTACATTTTATATGTTGAAAAAATGGACTGCTTCTGCTTCAGGAAGAGCAATTCAATTCCTGCCAAGCACGAGAAGCCTATAGAGTGCATAGTTTTGCCGTGAGGAGTAATCAAATGTTGCTGTACTTTATTTAGTACACTGGGACTTCGTGGGAGCATACATGAAACTCTTGTTGTGCGTTGCATGATAGATTCAACAGGCTTTTTTTTGCTGTGAATGCTGTTTTTTCGGTTATCTCAGACTCGTGAAACTGCGAAAGATGTCGCTGTGAATATACGAGAGCCTCTTGATGTTTTAATTGGCGATTCTGACCCTAACATGGGAATATAGGAGGAGAAGGGCAATGATGACGGTACGAATGGATGCTCTCTGCTAACGATAAAAAACATGGAACGAAAGGAACGTGGGTAAGATAACTTCTGTTTTGACTTAGGAAAGCAGCTTTGTTTCGAAAATGGCAAAGACAACAGCATAATTGCTATGCTGACGAAAGACTACACAGTTGAGTCACTATGCTCTGTATCGTGGTGGCCATTCACTGAAAAAAAAAACGTAGTGCCACTGTCCTCCTCCTTCATCCGCAGTAATAATGCCATGAGGGGGTTTGAGCTCTACGATCAAGCTGCGAATGACTAGAGAATTTTCATCCCTGAGAAAAAAGTGGTACCAGCGCCTATTTACCCAAATGATCGAAATAGCAGCAGACAACGCATACAGAGTCTGCTACCACATTGTAGATTTTAGCGGACCCTCTACGCGTTGAATATTGTCCTTAAGTCGCATAACAGCAAAACACTCACTGCGCCTTGTTGTACCCAAGAGAAGTATCAAAGCTCTCCAGATTCCACTGTGCTTGCTATTACCATCTATGCATACGGACATTTTCACAAGAAGCCGGCAAAACAGTTGAATTCTGCCAAAATACATCGAAGTGGTGTGGCGAAAAGCGTGACGTTACGCTTTCCCTAAAGCACTGGTCCTTGATTAAGTTGCATGGGCCAAGATAACTTTGTTATTTGTTTCGCAAGGGCCCAGCGTACTCGCAATTCTTGGATCAAGTCGGCTTGCCCATTGCTATCTCGAAGGCCCAGCGTACTTTTTATAGTACAGTATCATAACTCCCTGAAGAAACACACGTAACTCTATGAAAATTTGCACGTGTGGTTATCTGTTGTGAATAATTAAATATGCAAAATGTCAATAAAATCGGACCAGTAGTTCTTTCGTGGTCCTTAATGGGTTAACGAATATAAAGTGCACCAGTGACATAAAAAACCAGACGAAGCAAAACTGCGAGTCGGCCTTGTCAGAAAACATTCAACTTAACGAATACAAAGTGCGCCAGTGAGCTGAAAACCAGCTGAAGCAAAAGTGCGAGTAGGCAAAGTCGGAAAACTTTCATCTTAACGAACACAGAGTGCGCCATTGACCTAAAAACAAGTTGCAGCTAAACTGCGAGTCGGCCTAGTCGGAAAACATTCATCTTAACGAGCACAAAGTTCACCAGTGACCTAAAAAAGTCACAGTTTCGCCACTAGGGCGAAGCAATGACTGCGATAGCAAGAAATTAGTTGTCACACGAAGGACAACAAGCAGCTCGATACTTGCAGCGCGCCGCCGCATCACAAAGAAGGAGGCTCGAAAAGGACCCATAGGTATACACACGACAAGCGTGAACTAACAACAGTCGCAGTTACGTGTTTGTATTTCAGCAACGGGCTCTGAGTGTCAGAATGCAGAAGCCGACGCTGTTGTTGTTGCCTCTGACATGGCTCATACCCACTCAGGGGGATTGGCGAAGGATTGATTACATGATACCGTTAGACTTTTCGACGCTGTTTGATACCTCTTTTTCTTTTAAACTGCGGCACGTCGACCGATCAACTGCGTCTCCTGCCATGCCATTGCGTCTGACGTCAAGTGTGCCCGATGTTCTTTTTTTGCTTTCTAGATCATGAGTGGTACAGAAGGGAGCCACTTTTTTCGTGCGCGTCTCAAGGGCAGTTTTTAATTTTAAAGAAACTAAAAGCGTTGCGTGATAGAAAAGACGCTCAAGCTGTTCCAAATTTTGCTTTCCGCGAGCGGCAAATGGTGCATATGAATAGCTCGCCGTTATATCGCTGGCGCAAGCATGGCGTGTAGCTGTGTGGCTAGCGCAGCAGGCCGCGGAGCGAGGGGTCGCTGGTTCGAATCCCCTGTCAGGTAGTTTGGAATTATTTTGCGCTGATTTATTTTTATTTATGCCGTTTTGATATATACACATAGATATACATATCCGGGACGTGACGGCGACGGCAAAAATCAGCCGAGAGTGTCGATATAATTGCTATCGCAATAAAACGAGCTACAGCTAAACTGCGAATCGGCCTAGTCGGATAACATTCATCTTTACGAATACAAAGTGCACCAATGACCTAAAAGTTAGCTGAAGCAAAACTGCGAGTTGGCCTAGTCGGAAAACATTCACTTTAAAAAACACAAAGTCCACTGGTGACCTAAAAAGTAACGAAAGCAACACTGAGAGTAAGCCTAGTCGGAAAACATTCATCTTAACGAATACAAAGTGCACCAGTGACCTAAAACTAGCTGCTGTTAAATTGCGATTCGGCCTAGTCAGAAAACATTCATCCTAACGAATACGAAGTGAACCAGTGACCTAAAAGTGGGCTGAAACAAAACTGCGAGTCGGCCTAGTCGGAAAACATTCATCTTCACGAATAGAAAGTTCACCAGTGACCTGAAAAAAGTCGCAGTTTCGCCAGTAGGGCGAAGCAATGACTGCGATAGCAAGAAATCAGTTTGTCACACCACGTACGACAACCAGCTCGATACTTGCAGCGCGCCGCCGCATCACAAAGAAGGACGCTCGAAAAGGACCCATAGGTATACAGACGACAAGCGTGAACTAACAACAGTCACAGTTGTTACGTGTTTGTATTTGAGCAACGCGCTCTGAGTGTCACGATGCAGAAGCCGACGCTGTTGTTGTTGCCTCTGATACGGCTCATAGCCACTCAGGGGGGATTCGAGAAGGATTGGTTACATGATGCCGTTAGACTTTTCGACGCTGTTTGATACTTCTTTTATTGCGATATCAATTATATGGACACCCTCGGCTGGTTTTCGCCGTCGTCGTCATGTCCCTTATATGTATATGTATCTACATATTTATAAAAGCGTCAAAGAAAAATAATTCAGAAGAATATTTCCGACGCGCGGCATCGAACCGGGACATCTCGCTCTGCAGCGCGTGGAGCTAACCGCTGAGCCACGAAAGCGCACGTCCTTCAACGTTCAAACGGCAAGCTATTTATATACAGCGAGTTCTTCAACGTATTTTCAGCATTACCAGCGATATAGCGCAAAGGGCGCGCTCGGCGAGGCCATAGCACGGCGCCCCACCGGCGCCACTCGTCGCGACGCCCGCACCCATCGGCTTGCGCCCTTTGCCCTGTGGGGGGTAGACGCCCGTTCGCGCGCGCGCTTATCTCACGGTGGGGAGAATTCGGCTTTCGCCGGAACGATTGCGTTGTAGTTACCGAGCGCACGAAGGCCACTTCGCTCACGGCAGTCCCCCCGTTGGCGAAAAGAACACGCTTTTCAAACATAGGGGAAGTAACAACTTGACACTTGTTAGTATGCGCTCGCCTGTTCCTGTAAAGCCGCTGCGTGCGTCGTTTTTGTTTGAGCAGCGCGTTAAGTGTCGAGCTGCAAACGTTGTTAGTTCTCTCTCGTCCTGTGCGTGTTGTATTCGTGCGTCATGTGTGCGTGAGGAGCGCGCTATACGTTTCCACCTGCTTGCCATTGGTTGCTTGACATTCCAATTTGTTGCTATCGCAATTCATTGCTTCGCCTTGTGGCGAAACTGTGACTTTTTTCTTTCAAACTGCGGCACGTCGAACGACCATCTGCGTCTCCTGCCATGCGATGGCGTCTGACGTCAAGTGTGCCCGGTGTTTTTTTTTTTTTTGCCATCTACATCATGAGTGGTACAGAAGAGAGCCACTTTTTCGTGCGCGCCTTAAGAGCAGTTTTGAATCTGAAAGAAGCTCAAAGCGTTGCGTGATAGAAAACGCGCTCACGCTGTTCCAAGATCTGCGTAAGGCGGCTATTTGGACAAGTTCGTAAATCTTCATCTGAGCACAGCGCACACAAACGAACACAAAAAGAATAAGGAAGAACCGACGACACAGCGCTCGTGCCATCGGTCCTTCTTTATTCTTTTTTGTGTTCTTGTGTGTGCGCTGTGCTGAGATGAAGATCTGCGTTCCGCGAGCGGCAAATGGTGCATATGAATAGCTCGCCGTTATATCGCTGGCACAAGCATGGCGTGTAGCTGAGGTGGCTAGCGCAGCAGGCTGCGGAGCGCTGGGTCGCTGGTTCGAATGCCCGGTCAGGTCGTTTGGAATTATTTTCTACTGATTTGTATTTCTTTGTGCCTTTTTGATATATACACATAGATATACATATCCGGGAGAGTGTCCATATAATTGCTATTGCAATAAAACTAGCTGCAGCTAAACAGCGAATCGGCCTAGTCGGATAACATTCATCTTAACAAATACAAAGTGCAGCAGTGACCTAAAAACTAGCTGAAGCGAAACTGGGAGTCAGCCTAGTCGGAAAACATTCACCTTAACAAATACAAAATGCAGCAGTGATCTAAAACTTAGCTGAAGCAAAACTGCGAGTCGGCCTAGTCGGAAAACTTTCATCTTAACAAATACAATGTGCGCCAGTGACCTAAAAACTAGCTGAAGCAAAACTGCGACTTGTCTTTGTCGGAAAAGATTAATGTTTGTGGAAAACATTAGTCTTTGTGGAAAACATTAATTAGGTTGGCTTTGTCGGAAATCATTAATATCTGTGGTTTTTGCTGCGCATAAATCATAGAGACAATCAGGAGAAAAGCAAGGACTAGGAGAAGTTGCACTTGTCCTTGAGTGAATGAGCTCATGAATATCTTTCAACTTATAATTTTGGCGAAATCTTCTCTGATGCTGTTAAGCATAGTTCAGTCAAATAACTAGTGTTTCCTAATAGTCACTCACAAAATATATTTCTGATAAGAGCTGACTTCAACTTGAGGTGCTTATTTAACCATGATTCTCTAAAATCTCTGCTTCATCACACTCAGGTGTCAAAAATATTTATGATGAAAACATCGTGAAGATTTGCACCATTGTCATCTAGATATTACCCGCGTATAAAAAGACAAGAATTTGTGCCAGTAATGTCCAACATCATGCACCTTGATGTAAAGACATTCTAATAATTGCAATGTGTTTAGAAGCAAATGGTTAATTTTTGTTCACCTATGTTTTAAGCCACTGAAGTAGTGCTAAGGACAAGGACAGAAGATAACATGGCACTAATCTGGAAACATAGCCTTTATTTTGGCTCATTATATGAACAAGCAATAGCATCAAAACACTGTCGAGGAAAACAAATATTAAGCACATGCAGACGAGTAAGGAGCAGTAAAACAGCTTATATACAAGTAGTCTCAACCATAAAGACAACGCCGAGGCACAGTATACAGCAGGTATGAAAAAACACATTTATCGTTCAGCAAAACGGCTGTTTGGCCTAGTTGGAAAAGGTTCATCTTATAAAAAAGCGCAAAATGACACGGGGACGAAGCATAGAGACACAGTTGTTAGAAAGCGCTTGTCCTGTGTGTCTCTATGCTTCGTCCCCGTGTATTTTTGCGCTTTTCTATAAGATGAACATTTATCGTGACAGAACATTGTAAAATGCATCAATGCAATTGTTTTGTCACTGCCCTTGTAAAGTACATAAACATTTGCATCAAATCGCAGCCTGCAGCATTGCCCATAAATGCAATAGCATGCTGTGCTCGTCAAACTTGCCTGGCACCAGATGCAGAGATAAGATATTGCAGCATTTAAAGGTAATTTGATTTGAAGTTAGAAAGGTAGTTAGATTTGAAGCAGAACTCGATGCATATTCAGTGATAAGAAGAAAAAAAGTATTGTGATCAAATACAGATGATCAGGGTGGTGCAGAGGAATATTAAAACAACCATAGAATGCCAGTAATGGCGCTGGGGAACAAAACTGCTGATTAGCACTCCATTGCACAGTTTGTTCTCGCAGTGTGCACTTACCGATGAGAATAGGAAGACACATTGCAACAAAAGCGCACTACAAAAACATGGAGAGTTGGTAACTATCCCAAATTGTCCCTGCTTTGAACTCCATCAACTGCATCACTCCTTTGAACCAGCGTCTACGTTGATCAGTCAGATAGCTGGACTTCCTGGCCAGATCGAGAAATTGCGGCTGTAACAGGATACAGTGCACCGTGGTTTCATGTGGTCGCAGCACTATGATGATAGGTAGGTCAGAGCTTGGTTGACTTGGTGTCAGGGTGCGGTGGAAGCTTCTGGAATGTTATTCCATGGTCCGGTGTCACCACTGTAGGAAGAGGCAGAAGAAGGAAGATACCACTACATTGAATTAAAAAAAAACAATGTATTCCCTGGCCCGAGCACTCGTCCTCCTCGTGCGTCTGTAGACTTTCTTGTCGTCACTGCGTTGGCAAGCCAGGATGCGACAGTTCCAACTTGATGGCAGCCTATTTTGGCAGCAGGGGTTGCGGCTAGAGGACGACGCTCTAATTCCCTGCTTCTGCATTATACAGGTTGGTGACAGCCAGTTCGTTTCAAGGGCGATCACCTATCCGGCGGTCGCCAACGTTCAGTCAGTTGCCCGCTGATCGCAACTGCACAGTCACTACACGTGCCTGGGATATCTGCATGATCGGCACAGGGCTACCCTTAGCACCGGCGGAAAAGACGTCACTGAACTGCTTGGCCTGCCACCCATAGGCGACTACATAAGGATTCCCTCTAGTCCAGACTCGTCATTTTGGCAGCAGTGGTTGCGGCTAGAGGACGACGCTCTAATTCCCTGCTTCTGCATTATACAGGTTGGTTCTTTACTTATGGTTTTGTCTTGGAACCCCTTGCCGCTCCCACTGCTGCCAGTAGTTTTTGTAGTTTTGGCTTGGTCTTCATTGCGGTGTTTTAGTGTTTTCCTAGTGTTGCTGGTGATTATTGAAGTGTTCTTAGCATTGCATCATGCCAACCACAGCGGAGCTTTCGAAGCAAGTCGAGCTACTTCGTGCTGAACTTGCAGAAATTAAGGATAGCTTGCAAATGCACAGCCAGCTCTACGAGTCCGTTAAGAGCAGAAATGACGAATTGGCCAAAGAAAACAAAGAGCTCAGGGACGAGAATAAACAACTAGGTAATCGACTGGCTTCCTTGGAGCAATTCTCACGCTTAAACAATGTCGAGATAAAAGGCATTCCTAACACAGAAGGTGAAAACTGTCTCGCTGTAGTGCGGGCGATTGGCGACAAAGTTGGGTGCCCCGTTGAACCCAAGGGCATCGATGTCGTCCACCGTGTCCCGGCAAAAAATGGATCAAACATTATTGTGAGATTTTGCTCCAAGGCAAAGAAAGCAGACTTTGCTTCCAAAGCCCGGAAAGCACGAATTACGACAGGTGTCATTGGTTTTCGCAAAGAGACGGACACGCCCGTGTTTGTTAACGATCATCTAACCCCGGAAAACAAGAGGTTGTTTGCTCAGGCTTTGGAACTAAAAAAGGCTAAGAATTGGAAGCATCTATGGACGGATTCCTGCGTAATCAAGGCCAGAAAAAGTGACGACAGCCACGTCTTTCGTATACGCGAAGCAGGCCATCTGTCTATCTTTCAATAGATAGTTGCCTCTAAGATATCTTGAACAATCATGGATTCCTCTGTTTTTTCTTATCAGCGGACTAAAACATTTCTTAAGGATAATCCCCCCGGCTTTTATCATTGCTTCATTTCAATGTCCGTAGCCAAAGAAAGCATCGTGATGACCTCATACACTTCCTATCAGCAATCGATCACACGTTTTCAGTCATATGCCTCTCTGAGACATGGTTAACAAATAACGATGGTAATCTGTATGGCTTATCTAACTATACTTCTGAGTACTGCAACCGTGACTCAACCCGTGGTGACGGTTCTGCCGTCTTTATTGATTCATCGCTGTCATATAGGCGCCGTCACGATCGTTGCTTTACTAATTTAAACTGTGAATCGGTGTGGCTTGAATTTGACCAAACGGTTTTTTTCACTGAACGGCAGAAACACCATCATTGCAACAATTTACCGCCCTCCGTCATCATCAATTGTTCATTTTCGCTCGCAACTTGAATCCCTCTTTAACCTTCTCGTTTCTGAAAAAAAAACGTCATCATATGTGGTGACATTAACATTAACAGACTTGACCTTTGGAGTCATTCATGCTCTGATTATGTTCGCGTTTTTCAAAGCTTTGGCTTCTCATCGTTAATCACAGCTCCTACTAGGTGCGATCCATCAGGGACGAATACATTAATTGACCACACCTTGTCCAGTTTGACAACGAGCGCCTCTGCGGCGGTGATAGACTATCAATTTAGCGACCATTATCCTGTTTTTCTCAGAATAGGGTCTGCTCCCTTGTCCCCGTACCACAAACCATAAACAAGTCATGAAAGCGGTGTTTAACACAGATACATTTGTTTCCTTGGTTAACCAGTTAGTCTGAGGTCTGAGGTCACACAAAATGAATCTCCTGAGCAAGCCTACGACTTATTTGCTGCTCTAATAACAAACTGCATAACACAGAGCACATCTTGTGTCCCTACTTCTCGGTGGTTTAAAGAGCAAAGAAACCCATGGATCACTAACGGATTATTGCGCTCAATTTCAAAAAAGATAGAATGCATAAGAAGCTAAAATGCCAACCATTTAACACAACGCTACTAATTCGCTATAAGAAATATTCCAATACGCTTGGTGCAATTTTGAAACGTGCTAAACGTGACTATTTTCAGAAGCGCATATTGCTTAACGGAACTGATACTAAACGAAACTGGCAGCTAATTAAAGAGTTTCTGAACAAAACCGATTGCCACACGCGATTAACTAAAATAAATACTGCATCCACCACATGTACTGAGCCAATTGACATTGCCAACGCTTTCAATGACCATTTCGCCCACACCGAAAATAATCAACATAGACCATCGCTTTCCCACTTCGCGCTGTCCGCAATCCTATTACTTGTATCCTACTTCTACCGCTGAAGTTCGCTCTGTCATATCATCGTTAAAAACAACCGGCGCGGGTTTAGATTTCGTTCACCCTTCACGAGTTAAGCTGATAAACGACAAAGTTTCACCTGTTCTTGCTAACATCATCAACAAAATGTTCAAAAACGGCATATTTCCAACTTCTCTAAAAAATGGCAAGATAACTCCCTTTTTTAAAGAAAGGTAATCGCGAAAGTATTAACAATTGCCGTCCTATTTGCATTCTTCCATTTTTTAGTAAAGTAATCAGGAAGCTTTTGTAAAGCGCCTAATGTCATATTTAAAAAAGTTCGACATACTCTCTCCTCATCAGTTTGGTTTCCCACCAGGTTTCTCAACTGAACTGGCGCTCATTAACTTCACGGACAAAATCAAACTAGCTATTGATGACGGTTCACTCTTTGGTGCAGTCTGCGTCGATCTTACTAAAGCTTTTGACACTATTAACCCTCTATTGCATGAATTATAGGAAAATCAATTGAAAATTTATTTGATCCTTTTTTTATCATTAACTACATGAAGAAGAACATGTACTAAAATTTTCAGATATATTGTGACTCTATTAATGAAGATAGAGGTTTGTGCCAAATATGGCACACTATGCAAGTGGGCGAGCAAATTTGCTGCCACGGCTGAAAAACAAAACCTCAATGATTGCGGTCTTTTTAGCGTGATTTGTGGAATAAAGCAAAGCAATTGCTTCCTGTGTTCAGGCATAATTGAACATTTTGGTTAGTGCATCTGACTGCCGACATCTACGTGCAAGATGGCCGCTTACACGTTTGCCTGTTCGCATGCTGCCGCCTTGCTATACTTTCCTGCCCGAATTACCAACCACTGACTTCTGGTTGTGAGCGGCAGTTGCCGACAAATGGTAAAAGCTAAATATCGTCGTGCACTGGTTAGACCTGACATAATATTTTCATGCACCCACGCCAAGAATGTAACAAAATATTGCCAGGTACTGTTGCTGGCACTCGAGATTTTCGTGAAGCATCTCAAAACCTACCGCCACAACTGAAATATGGCAAAACAGAGCTGTGCTGCATGATCTTAGAGGTTTTCTTTTTCTTTGTATTTGCATTGTGCAACAAAAAACATAGATGGCATCATATTGCACATTTCATCACTCACGTGCATACTGTGCCAAATATGGCACATACCGATTTCCGACTTTATACCGTAGTGGGAAACGGAACTGAGAAAACCTTTATGAGCATGAATTTTCAAAGCCACGAGAAATGCCAAAATAAGTTTTTTCTTTCTTCTGCATTGAGAAACGGGTCGCAAGAAAAATATAGCAGTCACTGTTGTTCGTGATCAGAGCTTCCACGTGCACTGTGAAATCTATTTCATGTCTAGATTTCATATTGCTCTGGGGATGGAAAGCGCTTTTTTATATTTAGTGCACGTAACTATAAGGATTACTGTGTCATATTCTCCACTGGTCCTCTTGCATACACTGTAAAAATGTTAATCGGTATGTGCCAAAATGGGACGCCATGCAATAGAGGGTTAATCATGCCATTCTTTTTCATAAACTGACATCTTCCGGCATTAGTGGTCCAGCCTTGAGCGCTAATAAGTACCTAAAGAACAGGTCACAAGTTGTCCAAATCGACAGGTAGCGTTTCCAGTCCCAAGATAAACCAAGGAGTGCCTAGGGTCTATTCTAGGCCCTCTGCTTTTCTTTTATTCATCAACGATTTGCCCCTAACAGTTCGCCATACTGACTGCTTGTTATATGCGGACGATACAACCATATATTCATCTCATAAAAGCATCCCCGTCATGTTAAATAAGTTAAATGTTGACCTAAATAATGTCATTGATTGGTGTAGTAGTAACTGCCTGCACATTAACCCCACTAAAACTACACTTGTAATATTTCATTCTCCATTATCAAAAGTACCACCCGTGGTGCTCACGATAGGAGATAATGAAATACCGGTAACTAACAGCGCCAGGTTTCTGGGTGTGACATTAGATGAGCACCTAAAATATAATCTTCACGCATTCACTAATGCATAAAGTTTCTTTTGGCATACATGTAATCATTAAGTCACGTAATTATTTCCAAAGGCACATTATTCGTTCGCTATATCACTCCTACATTTATAGTCATCTGTCTTACTGCGTATTGCCACGCGCGTTTCTTTTACTGTATTCGGTTTCCGCCCTCAAAGACTACCAGCAGTACTCAGCACAGACCGCGCCTTATTGTTCCAGAAGCTTCTCGGTTGTAGTAGATCGTTTTTTGTTAAGATTGCGCGCTAGACGGTAACACTCAAGATTATTCCAGAGCCTGCGCGACGACTAGTGATAAGGCTAGAATGTTCGATGCATGATTTATAGAAGCCGGCGCGTTCCAACAATGTTCAGTTGATCGACGGCCGACGCCCTGTTCGCCGCTATCAGTGCCAGCGTATATTGCTGTAATCTGACCTTCCGTTTACCGGCCACAAGTTCGGCCAAATAAACAGTTTCATCTGGGACATACTGCCTGCTGCCTTCGTCCACGTCACGACCACGTGACATCTGGTGGAGGTGCTGAGTAGTATGTCCCAGATGAAACTTTATTTGGCCGAACTTGTATGGTAAACGGAAGGTCGATTACAGCAATACACTCTGGCACTCATGCTGCGAACAGGGCGTCGGCCGTCGATCAACTGAACATTGTTGGAACGCGCCGGCTTTTATAAATCATGCGTCGAACATTCTAGCCTTAGCACCAGTCGTCGCGCAGGCTCTGGAATAATCTTTCTGGGCTTGTGTGCCTATTACAGGCGGTTCGTTAAAAACTTCGCCCGCATCGCCGAGCCTCTCACTAACCTCACCAGGACCGACGTCGAGTTCAAGTGGGAAACTCCGCAGGAAGGAGCATTTCAAGAACTAAAACGACGCCGGCAAACGCCTCCGTTACTTGCGCATTTCGACGAACACGCCGAAACAGAAGTGCACACCGACGCGAGCAGCGTAGGACTCGGCGCCGTCCTTGTGCAGAGGACGGATGGACTAGAAAGGGTTATCAGTTATGCTAGCCGGTCGCTATCAAAGGCAGAGGCCAAGTACTCAACAACAGATAAGGAGTGCCTTGCCATCATCTGGGCTACATGAAAGTTTCGCCCCTAGCTTTACGGCAGGCCCTTCAAAGTTGTGAGCGACCACCACGCCTTGTGTTGGCTAGCTAGCTTGAAAGGCCCTTCTGGTCGCCTCGCACGGTGGAGCCCTGAGACTTCAAGAATTCGACAGTACCGTCGTTTACAAGTCCGGAAGAAAACATTCTGACGCCGACTGCCTGTCTCGTGCCCCCCGTCGACCCACCGCCGCTGAACGACCAGAATGATGACGGCTTCCTGGGAACCATAAGTGCTGACGACTTCGCCGAGCGACAGCGAACGGATCCGGAACTCAGGAGCCTTATCGAATACCTCGAGGGCAAGAGCGCCACTGTTCCAAAGGTATTCAAAGAGAGGACTGGCGTCGTTCTTCCTGCGAAACGGAGTCCTCCTAAAGAAGAGCTTCTCGCCCCTTCGAGCCAAACACCTTCTCGTGGTTCCGTCAGCAATGAGACTAGAAGTCCTCCAGGCCCTACACGACGACCCGACGGCTGGACATCTCGGTGTTTCCCGCACGCTCGCAAGAGTACAGGAAAAGTACTACTGGCCGCGCCTTGCCGCCGACGTCGCCCGCTACGTAAGGACGTGCCGAGACTGTCAGCGACGGAAGACGCCGCCAACAAGACCAGCAGGCTTCCTTCAGCCGATCGAGCCTTCTCGGCGACCGTTCCAGCAGATCGGGATGGACCTCCTGGGGCCGTTCCCAACGTCGACTTGCGGAAACAAATGGATCGTCGTAGCCACCGACTACCTCACCCGCTACGCCGAAACAAAAGCACTGCCCAAAGGCAGTGCGGCCGAAGGTAACCAAGTTCTTCGTTGAGAACATCGTCCTTCGACATGGCGCCCCAGAGGTTCTCATCACCGACAGAGGCACGGCGTTTACGGCCGACCTAACCCAGGCGATCTTGGGATACAGCCACACAAGTCACCGCCGGACCACCGCGTGCCACCCACAGACCAACGGTCTGACCGAGCGTCTAAATAAGACCGTCGCCGACATGCTGGCCATGTACGTCGACGTCGAACACAAGACGTGGGACGTCATCCTTCCGTACGTGACCTTCGCATACAACACGGCCGTGGAAGAAACGACGCAGATGATGCCATACAAGTTGGTCTACGGACGGAGCCCGGCAACGACGCTCGACGCCATGTTACCAAACGCGACCGACGAGGAAAACATCGACGTGACCGCCTACCTACAGCGCGCCGAAGAAGCACGACAGCTCGCCCGCCTGCGGATCAAGAATCAGCAAACGACTGACAGCCGCCGGTACAATCTTCGACGACGCTTCGTGGAATACCACCCCGGCGACCGCGTTTGGTTGTGGACGCCCATACGACGACTTCATCTTGGCCTAATACTTACTACTGTCACCTAGATTCTCTTCAACGCCTTCAAAACCAAGCTGTATGGTTAATGGCCTTCAGTAATGTTTTTACGCCCTTTAAACCGCTATACCAAAACCTAAATATTTTGCCACTAACAGAACTACTAAAACAAAAACTATCTGTATTTATTTTTTAAGTTTAAGCAATGTGGCACCTCCCTCCCTGCTTACTCAAATGAATTTCTTGTAAACACTAACATTACTAGGTTCTCTGCAAACGACAATCTACTTCTTCCCCGAGTTCGCACCAATTACGGAAAACTAACAGCCCTCTTTTCAGGCATATCATTTTGGAACACAATATCATATGAAATTAAATCATCATCATCTGTACATACATTTCAAAGCCTTCATAAAAAATATTGTCTCGATAAATTATGTCAGCAGTCACACTAACTTACTAATCTGCGATTATCTCTTTTTTATTTTTAATACGACTTCATCTTTCCTTTTTTGTTTTTAGGGGCGAAGCTCCTTAGCCTGTCGGTCGTGCGTCTCTTGTATGTAGTAGCCACCTGCTGGTGACGATGACGATCGCGATGCCATACAACACATGGGGATGACGCTGCCATAAGGGCAGCGTCATCATAGTGGGGACATGGAATGTACCCACTATGTAGTAACCACCTGCTGATAACGATGACGATGACGATCGCGATGCCATACAACACATGGCATCGCGATATGGTCTCACATGCATATCGTTTGACCACATGCCACCAACCACCATCACGTCTTTGATGATGTACCTCCGGAGCTTCGCCCACTCATCATCATTCACTCCGCGGATATGCTGTGATTTTTTAGATGCGAAGCATCTTATGCTCGGGGCTCCCGTGTCCGTCCCGCGTCCCCCGTCCCCCCGTCCCCCGTCCCGCGTCCGGCAACTTTCATGAAGTAGGGAAGCACCCATTATGCGAACCAGAACACTGTAGTAATATGAAGGCCGTCAACCCTAACACAGTCATCAGAGTCATGGCCGAGAGCACAGAGAGGCTGCTTAGCAAAGGCTAGGCAGGTGGTGTTTGTCGCCCAGGTTGACCCCATTCCTTGAGTCATGGCCGAGAGCACAGAGAGGCTGCTTAGCAATGGCTAGGCAGGTGGTGTCTGTCGCCCAGGTTGATCCCATTCCTTAATCTTACTTGCATGTGTTTGGAGGGGGCTTAGTCCGTCCCTCCTTCCCGCGTCCCACACCACCACAGCGCATGCACGTCCCCTCCCCCTCTATCTCCCACGCTCACCCCCTTTCTCTCCTCTAGGGAATCCTCTACTCTACGGAGCGGCCCCCGCGTCCCACCCCCAGCGCATGCGCGTCCCCTCCCCTATGTTCTTCTACGCTCACCCCCTTCCTCTACTCTAGGAATCATCTACTCTAAGGAGAGGCGCCCACATCCACACAGCGCATGCGCGTCCTCTCCCCCTCTCTCCTCCCAGAATCCTCTACTCCACGGAGCGGCTCCCGCGTCCCACACCCCCACAGGGCATGCACGTCCCTTCCCCCTCTCTCTCCTCTTCTACGGTCCCCCCCGTCCTTTCCTCTAGGAATCCTCTGTGGAGCGGCGCGCACGACAGGTGGTGTGACAGCTGCGTACTCCGCTGGGGGGCGCCACGGTAGTTCCGCGGTATGAAAATGACGGAGCGCGCGCGCCTCATTTTCTCTCCTGTGCAGCGCCGCGATGAGCGCCCGGACCACTGCCGTGAAATGAGAGCGGCGACGCTCCTCCCACTCAAGCTAATTATCTCCCCGCTGCTTCGCATCCACACATGGTTCCCTTTAGCGGGAGATGGGGATTTCTTTTTGTCATTGTGCGTGCTTAAATTGCTATGATAACTGCTAAATATTTCATGCTATTGTTTCTACACAAATTCATCTTGCTTTCGTTTCGTAGCCGCAATTGTTATATCACTTTGTATTCATCGTTTTGTATACTACTGTTGTGTTCAGTCTTATTGTATTCACTTTGTTTTGATGAATTCATGACGCCTGCATCTCGAATATTTTCACTGGAAATCTTTTTTAAACTTATTCTTTTCATTCTATATTGATATATTTATATACTACACTAGTTTTGTTGCTGTTTGTTCCTTTCATTTGTCATTCTTGCCCATCAATGTCGCCCTGTAAATAAACATAATACACCCGTACCCGTAACAGTTTTGTGGTGGAGGTGCGGGGTACTTCGCCCAAGACGACGGAGCCGCTACCGCTGGATCTACGCCGAAGCCGACGCCTCGCTCGTCTACCTTCGACACTACCGGGGATCCCGATGTCCAACAACGGCGAGCGACAGTCATCTCCGAGTCATCCGGCGCGAACAACCGGCGCCTGGATGCGTCCGATGGAGCCACACCCTTTCTCTGGAAAACCCGGCGAGGACGTGGAGGAATGGCTCACCCATTACAAGCGTGTAAGCAAATGCAATAGCTGGAACCCCACGGCTCAGCTGGAGCGTGTCGCTCTTTACCTGACGGAGACTGCTCTGGTGTGGTTTGACAACCACGAAGAATCGTTAACAACCTGGGACCGCCTCGCTTCTGAAATCACAGAGTGCTTTGGAGATTCAACCACGAAAAGGAAGCGGGCGGAGCAGATATTGCTTCAGCGGGCCCAAGTACCAGGTGAGACCTGTACTACGTACATAGAGGCAATCCTCAAGTTGTGTAAGACCGTGAATCCTCTAATGTCCGAAGAGGACAAGGTTGGGCACCTTCTAAAAGGCATTGCCGAAGACGTAAACAACTACTTGATCGCCAAGGAGAGTCTCACCTTGGTCGCTGATGTCATTAAGCATTGCCGCACATTTGAGACCTTGAAGCTCCGCCGCATCACGCCTAAGTTTGGCAGGTTAGCAAATGTTGTGACCGTAGCAAGCGTTGAGGACAGCTACAGTTTCCACTCCTGACATTGCGGCAACTGTGAGACAAATTGTCCGCGAAGAACTTGAAAGACACATGAAGACGGCGGATGCCCAACAGCTCGGTTTTGCTTATAACCAACCCCGCGAACATGCATCGACTGTATCCTCAGTGTCGGCCATGTCAGGCGGCGTAGACTTTCGAGTCGACCAGCTGCGACAGCACCGAGGTGCTTCTCCCCGCGACATGACGCACGACCAACACACTCGCAGGGATACGACCATGACTCGGCAGTCAGAAGACCGTGTTTTTTACACGCAGCGTCCCAGAGTTTATCCAGGAGCCTTCAACGTCGACCGCCGATCACCTGTCTGCTACACCTGTGGTGCCGTAGGTCACATCTCTCGTTTTTGTCGCCGGCGCCGCCAGACAAGATACGGCCCACCACCTACTTGGCCTGACCTTGAACAGGGCATTTATGACTATCATTAGCCGACAGAACCTCGGGCAGTAAACACCCCAGGCTCACCACCCAGAAATTCTTTCCGGCAGTACAACAGAAGGAGTGACTCGCCAGCAGCTTCGGACCGCAGCCTGACGCCACCGACCAGTCGCCCGCACCGTTCACCGTCACCACGGCGACGTTCTGCGCTGTCGCCACCGTCGGGAAACTAGCCGGCGTGGCCGATGGAGGTAAGGTCGCCGGCCTGTCTCCGTATCTGCGAACTACTCCTCTGCCTATTATGATGGTCAAGAACAAAGTGTGTGTGTTAATTGATAGTGTGCCTGCAACTGCTTTAGTGGATACTGCTGCTACGGTTTCCGTCATGAGTATGGCATTCAAAGAAAGGCTGGGTCGGAAAGTTATGTTCCCGTGGAATGGTGGTGTGACATTTCGTGGTGTCAGCGGAGAGTGCCTTGTTCCCCTTGGTATTTGTGTTGCAAGGGCTTTATTCGGCGAGGAAGATTTCATCACGGAATTTCTCGTATTACCACGCTGCACTCACGATGTGATTCTCGAGATTGATGGTCGGGTAATGATGGCGTCGGTAGGCTGCACCAGTTCACGTCCTCTTCCTCTCCTCCTTCCTCGGCTCATACCCGTTGCAATATTTTTGCTTTCATTTTTTTCATGTACCTTCTTTAGCTTTAATGTAAATTTTTATTAATGTATTCTTTTTTCTCATGCTGCCCACGACCCCCCCGTCAGTTCTCGTAACTATGGGACCTCCGAATGTAATACATATCTCTAACGATGTTACACTGTATGCAAAGAAACTAAATAAAATTGATTTATTGAAATAAAATTGATATTGCCACGCACGTTTCTTATTTTCATAGTTACGTGAAGCTTTGGGCTAGTTGGTTTTGCATTGTGAAGTAGTAACAGCGCAATATTCACACAGGGACAAACAAAAGAAGCAACACAGACAAGCGCTGTCTTTCAACTGTACTTTTATTGAACACAAAAGTAAAATATATACAGAAAAATTTTTAAAAAAAATAATAAAGCATGACAAGATTACATGAGATGATCGCACGTGGTCTTTCAAAAATGATAACTCTTTCGTCAACAAACAGAGAGACGCCGCACTGATGCATGATGAACCTTCTTGCGCTATATGGGTGGCTTCAATGATTTCGCGAGTGCGCTGGTCGTGATGTCTGCCAATGATTGTGGTTTCCTCGAACAGGGGTGCATCCGCAAGAACGACAATGAATAGCTAAAAAGCCTTCTTTTGCATTTCGCACATAATTGTTGTGCTCACGAAGGCGGTCATTCAGACACCTTCCCGTCTGGCCTACGTAGCATCCTTTGCATGATAATGGAATACGATAGATGACATTGCTGGTGCATTCTACGTACTGTTTACGATGCTTGAGGGTGCACTTACGTTTCTTTTTCTTGACGGGACAGGTGACACGTGAAAGATATGAAAGTTTATGGGGTGCCGAAAAAACCACTTGAAGACCGCACTGTTTCTCTAGTTTCTTGAGCTGATGTGATATGTTATGCATGTAAGGAATGACGGAAACTTTCTTGCGCCGACAAGCTTCCTTGTCTGCCTGCTGACCATTTTTGCTGCCGTTTTTCTTTTTTTCTGTAGATTGTTTCCGCTACTGACTTGAGCAGCTTTTTCGGATAACCTGCTGCTTCGAGCCGCCGTATCTGATCATTAAAACTTTCCGTGACAGCATGTGTACATGATTTTTCCAAATCGTTTGAAAGACATGTTTGAACAATACTTCTTTTGACTAATTTTGTGCGTGAAGATGTGTATGGCAACAATGGTTTTTGTGCTCGCGGCTCATACCTCCAGCATGTATGTTGAATGGCAAATGTCAGCCGTAGATCTACAAATGGAATCGCGCTTGTCTGTGTTGCTTCTTTTGTTTGTCCCTGTGTGAATATTGCGCTCTTACTACATCATAACTCTTATTTTCACTTTTGCTCTAATCGGTTTTCGCCCACAAAGACTGTGAGCAACGCTCAGCCCTAACCAAGCCTCATTGTTCAAGAAGCTTCACGATTATTTTAGATCGTTTTGTTAAGATTGCGCGCAAGATGCGAACACTCGAGCTTATTCTAGAGCTTGCGCGATAACCAGTAATAACGCTGGGATATTCGACGGCACATGTATAAAGGCCGCCGCGCTTCACCACTTTTCAGTTGATCGACGGCCCACGGTCTATTCGCCGCTATCACTGCCAGTGTGTATCGCTGTAATCTGACTTTCGATTTACCGGCCACAAGTTCGGCCAAATAAAGAGTTTTATCTTGGACACACCGTCTGCCGCCTTCGTCAACGTCCCGACCACGTGACATCTGGTGGAGGTGCTGTTCGTTCATGTTCCGGACGTCCCCCGTCAAGCCGTGAACCCTGCCCAAATCGTGACGAAGACACCTACCCCACTACGGACAGTCGAGCCAGCCGCAGACTGAAAGGACTCCCCCGCAGCACGCTCTTACCGGAGAAGCCAAAAGCCACGGCTACGAAGACGACAAGCACGATGGCGGTCGCTGCGTCCCCTGCAACGATTGTTATCCAGCCACCGAGAGAGCCCCCGACATTCCATGGATCACCAAGTGAGGACCCCGAGACCTGGCTAGAGACGTACGAACGAGTCGCGGCTTTCAACAACTGGGACTCCGGCGAAAAACTGCGCCGCGCCTACTTCTACGCAGAAGACGCCGCGAGGGCGTGGTTCGAGAACCGAGAATCCACGTTACAAACCTGGGTATGTGCTTATGAACGTCCCTACAAACAAGGTTTCTAGCCTCGTTCACAAGCGTGGTCCGCAAGGAACGGGCCGCAGCTATGCTGTAGAACCATATGCAGCTGCCCAATGAAAGCATCGCTATCTACACGGAGCAGACGAATCGACTGTTCCGCCACGCTGACCCCGCCATGGCTCCTGATGCGAGGTATCAAGCAAGAGCTGTTTCCGGGACTTGTCCGCAACCCACCCAAGGCTGTCGACAAATTCCTTACCGAGGCCACGATAATCGAAAAGGCACTTAAGATGCGGACAAGGCAGTACAACCGCCACTCTTCAACAACCAACTACGCTGAAGCTCATGTCCTCAGCACCAACAACCAGCACGAGACCATCCGAGGACCGCGCGGAGGAGCTGCGCAAGCTGTTACCTCAAGTGGGATTCGATCCGCGCGAGGAAGTTCATCAATCGCTCGGAATTCTCGAAGCACCACAGCCTCAGCCGGAAGCTATGAGTTAAGTCGCTGTAGTCCGCCTCATCGCTCTTCTAAGGCCGCGCTAAGATGCTCCACCACCGCAGTTCTACCGCCAGACTCCGCCGCCAATGCCACCGACGCAATACCGCCCACCTACCGGCCAGCGCTACGCTCCGAGGAAAACCGACGTTTGGCGGGCCCCTGACCACCGCCCGCTATGCTACCACTGCGGAGAAGCCGGACACACGTGCCGCCGTTGCCAATGCGGTGCGATGGGACTACGTGGTTTCGCCATCGACGCGCCGCATCCACAGCGGGGTTAACGGCCACGCGCCATCGCCGACTACCTCGCAGGAGCGGAGTGGACGCCCTGAGGATCTACCCGATCGCCTTCGCCAGGGCACTAAATCTCACCACACCGCAGGCAGTACGCCGCCCCTGATCGGGGCCGCTCTCCGAGCCCTGATCCGGTAAACTAAGGCCAGCAACCGATGGAGATGTGGTTGCTGTACGACGAAACACCGAAGATCCTACGCCTCTGACGACGACGCGTGCCCGAGGTCTAAACAACACGCCACAAGCTGAATGGTGGCCGGGCGACGCAGCTTCACGACCGCAGAAAGACCTGACGACTGCACGCGGAAGCAACGGAAGAAGCCGACGTATCCGTGATCCGACGCCACGACCAAACCGTAACGCAACACGATGAATTAGCGACCTCGACGTCCTCATTGACGGCCACCACGTGACCGCTCTCGTCGATACCGGAGCTGAGTATTCTGTCATCAGTGGGCCGTTCGCCACGAAGCTGAACAAAGTAAAGGATGCTTGGGAAGGACCTCAAATCTGGACAGCAGGAGACGACCTAAGAACACCAACTGGAGTCTGCACGGCAAGAATCATGATTGAAGACCAGACTTATCCAGCGAGCTTTGAGGTCCTACAGCATTGTTCGAGGGGCCGTCATTCTAGGCATGGACTTCCTGAATCAACAAGGCGCAGTCATTGACATACGATCCCAGTCGATAACGCTTCACGCGGACAACGCCATCCCACCGTAAAAGAATATTGGTCACCGTGCCTTGAACGTTATAGAAGAGCAGGTCAACTTTCCAGTTTTCCCCAGCTTCATTATTTCCGTAGGCACCGAAGTACCCACGAACTTAGAGGGCGTCATTGAGGGCGACCAGAACCTGCTTATGAGCCGTCAGATCTGAGTCGCAAGAGGTATAGCCGACCTGCGTGATGTCAAAGCGAGGGCTGACGAATTTCAGCCGCGAATACGCAACTTCAACATTGGCACGACGGTCGCCTACATGAATGAATTCGTGGACGCCAGCAGTGCTTTCGCCCTCTTCGATGCTACCGAACCTGCTTCGGCGAATTGAGGTCCCCAACAAGCTCTCGACGTCAATCCGAACCTTCCGACGCATAAGCAAGAACAGCTCAAAGCGTTGCTTCTGCAATACAAGGACTACTTTTCATCGTCGTCATAAATTAGGCTGACCCCTGTTGCAAAGCATCGCATCATAACAGAGGAAACTGCCAGACCAATGCGCCAGAGCCCGTGCAGAGTTTCTACGTGCGAGCGCGACGCCGTAAAGAAACAAGTCGACGAAATGCTACGCGACGACATCATCCAGCCACCCAAGAGTCCTTGGGCGTCACTCGTGGTGTTAGTCAAAAAGAGGACGGAACCTTACGCTTCTGCGTCGACTATCGCCGCCTGAATAAAATCACTAAAAAGGACGTGTACCCTCTCCCACGGATAGACGCAGGGCTGGGCAGTTTCGAAGATACATGTATCTTAGATACTCTTTGGGTATCTTGTATCTGTATCGCGATACGTCTCGCAAAACGAGTATCTGTATCTGTATTTCGGATACATTCAATAATGTATCGTGTATATTAAGATACAAGATACTGCTATAGAAACGCCGCCACGCGAAACAACAAACCTCGGCTGTACTCTGTCTCTCAAGCTGGTACTGCTGCCGATAAGCCACCTCACTAAAGCTAACGACAGCGACATTCCTTTGTCTTTTCGCCAGAGCGCTCCAGTCAGCATAGGATAATCTCCTATGCTGTAAGCGTCTCTATTGGTGGAGCAGGGTCACGTGATGGCGCCGAGCCATCTCGACAATGCAAAGCGCGTGAACGTCTACGTGCTACCGACATTTTGGTTCTCGATGTTTTCTTTCTTTTTAGCTGTGTCGGTGCCATGAACTTTGTTTGCAGCCATGGCACTGTGCTGCGTATCCAACAACGCGTGCGGCGTATTTCGTTCAAATTCGTATTCCTCCACAGTGTCGTTATCGAAGTTTATCTTGCGTGGCGCTTCGTTGCAAAGTCTCAAGGATGCAGAAATCGGGTTACTTTGCGTCGCACTGCTTTCACCCATTTGAGAGATCTCGAGGATGTAAGCTTTGGCTAACACACGATGATATTGGCTTATATGCAAATTAGATTATGCATCTAGCACCACAGTTGTCGATGCTAGATGCATATAAGAAGCATTTGCCTAACAGATGATATTTTGATCTACTGTATCTTTGCTTTTCGCGCTGAATTATTCAGGAAGCTTTTTTTAATGATAGCGTGATTGTTAGCACAACTGCTGTCTTTGCTGTCCTCCGTTTGCATCCCGCACATTACCAAGGCCTCTGTGTATTTTTTTTTCCCGTTTTAACTGTACTATGTCTTTTATAACCTCCTCCTCGATTCCTTCTCTTCTTTATTCTTATTTTCAATTGTGTGCGTCTTCGCTACTATTTACATATCTACATTCCCAGTGAGTTTACTTTCCATGTGATGCTGAAGGCAAATGTAAAATAATCTGAGGGTGCCTAGTGCTCACAGTAACCAACATTTTGCATACAATTTAATAAAACAGCGAAATTAAGTTTACATTATAATAATGCAAATTATTACAAATCTTAAAGACGTTAGGAAGTGGATTTGAAAAACATAATACCAAGTACTACGGTTTTCTCATGAGCGTCTCCACGATGCCTTTAGTTCTATTTTCCATGGGCACTGAGTTTTCTGTGGCCTGACCTAACTAAAGTGGTTGCTTGGGCGCGTTGGTACGACATATTGGAGGGAAACAGCGCGAAAGACCTTAACACCTAAGTTGAGGATACATCATGCCCTATAATTATAGTTTTTCAAGTACGAGCGCGATACGTAGACAGGGACAGGAAAGACACGGACAAGCGCTATTTCCTGTCCCTGTCTACGTATCGCGCTCGTACTTGAAAAACAATCATGGAACACCAACTCGCCCAATCAACCATTTTGACAATCTATAATTATAGGATCTAGGGGGTGCCACATGTATCGGGCTTTTAGAGGGTGTCACGCATGGATGTCGGCAGCATTTCATCTTGAGGGGGGCAAACTCGTGTTGCCTTGCGGCGCGGCAGGGGGGAGGGAAGCCTTAGGGGGGCTTCAAGGCCACTGCTGAAGTGGCTTGAGGGGACCCAGTGCCCCCCTTTGCGTCCCCCTACCGACATCCATGGTGTCACGTAACGGAACCAAATATTTACATAGAAGTGCTCAACCTCAAGTGAATAAAATCAATGATGGGGTTTTCTGTCTAGTGACTCTCATTAGGGTATTGTTATATTGCGCTTAGTTTTTTAACTAAGATGAATGATGTAACATTTCCATTATTCACTTTAGGGCCAAATGTGTTGTAGAAGATATTCTAAAACGACCGATCTGGTTTTTTTGTGCAAATGTGCATGCTACGTAGTGAATTTTCCGGCGTTTGAGAAAGCCGGAAAAAATATGACCGCGTTACTGCGCTCGTACGCTTTTGTGCTGTTCTGTTCTGTTCTACCTGTCTTGCTGTGGAGAGGTTGAGGTTCATATTACCTCGTCTACTCCATATCTATGAGTTCTGCAGCTAAAAAAAAAAGAGAGAAAGTTACACAAAATGGACAATGAGCAACTACAAAAAAAATCTACAGTTTGCTTGTAGAAGTTCACACTGCAATAAAGCGTCCTCGCGCACACATTTCTAGTTCTGCCCACAGTATAACGCATCATTCCGTATGTAGCAACACATAGTTGTGTATCACAAACGCTTATCACGACCGGTGTCAACTAAGAAGTCTTTCAGGAAGGTGTTCGCCTTTTTCCGAAGATTCATGTCAGGCCATGGTCCAAGTAATTTCTTTAATGTGA
>JALIZH010032850.1:0-19243 GCA_030522465.1 Rhipicephalus appendiculatus | reverse complement strand
GACTTGCATGCCACGCTCACGGCACGCTCGCGGCCGTTTCGTTAGCTTGATATACACCAAATTTGGTATTTTGTGACATGACTGTATAACGAACGTAAGTGGCAGGTGGTAACATGAAAATCTTGGCATGCATGTCATCTACAACGCCATTTACATACCACGCTCAAGGTGCGCTTGCGTCCAGTTGGCTAGCTTGATATACACCAAAATTGGTATTGCGCGACGTGACTGTATGACGAACATAAATGACAGGTCCTAACATGTAAAACATGACATGCAAATTAGGTAAAGCATGATTTGCTCCTTCCTGGCTGCTTCGAATTACATCGATTCCCACAGTGCGTGGGATCTGCCGGATTTTTTCTTGAATTAGTGGCATATTTCTATCACATTTGTCTATTGAATTAGTGGCATATTTCCATCAGAGTCACGGCTTATTTGTTCAGAATAAAGTGTGTAAATAAACGGTGATTCTCGCTTTACTATGTTCGTGCATGCCAAGTTTCTTGCGTGACCTCTGATATTTTGTAGTGAAAACTGCGAGCACCAATATTTAAAAAAAGACATTGTTTAGGGAGAATGACGAAGTGATGTATTATTCAGCACAGGGAACAATGAGTGCTCGAAATCAACAGCTGAACAGCCGTGGTATTGTATATATAAGTGTGCTGCATGAGTTAAACCGCAGAAGTTCGTTCGTTTGAAAGCAACAAGATGGCGTCTTTGCTGAAAATTTTGCTCGTAGATGTAGTTCTTATTTCTACAGCATATCATTGCAATGCCGCTTCAAAGGGAGAACCTTCTGATTCTGACCAGCAATGTGCCTGTAAAATCTGCCCAGAATCTGTCAGAAGTTATGACATCACAAAGGTAATATATCTCATACAAGCAACGGTTACAAAGCGCGGAATATGTGTTCATTTCATGAGTTGCCTTCATTCATTTTTAAATGCTGTTATCAAAAACGACAGGGAAACGCTTTTCATTCTTAGATATTGTCACGTGGCCGTGACGGTGAAGAAGCGTCCTACAGGACTTTTTAAATACGGAATTGTTGGGCGAACACGTGCCCGGAAAATGAAAGGTCAGATTACAAGAAACTCACCCTGTACACTGATGGCGGTCACAACAGTCGTCAGCAGTCGAGTAATATGATCAGCGGTAGCGTGCGTTGGCATTTATATTCATATTGTGACCGATACGACAAGGACGGTGTAGAGAGTAACTGATACGACGAGGACGATGTAGGAAGTAACACCCACACACACAAGCGCTAAGTAATAAAATGTTTTATTCACCGGAGGATTAAAAATAATGTGCGTAAAATTGCGGACACTCAGACATGCGCATATGTGAATTTCATCCATATATATTGTGATCCGGCTACCGTAGAAAGCAATGTCGAACGATAGCGCTTGTGTGTGGGTCACTCAATGTCCCGTCCTCGTCGTGTGACTTCCGCGCTTAGCACTACCAATTTGTCGCCACAACAACGGCCAAAATCTACCCATGCTAAAGCAATTATACATGTACCACGAAGATTCCGGCCTCATCGTTGGTGGCCGCGTTAGTTCCAGGATAAACCTCACTGTTCGCGTTGCGCGCTCGAGATAATGTCAACAATTATAATACTGAAAGGCTCCCAGACATTCTGGTGGCAGCGCGCGCAAGGCAATGGTTACCCGTCTAACGAGTCGGTTACATGTAAATAGAAGAAGCGCGCGTGGCAATATGATAACATGGTTATTGATATTTTCACTGTGGAAGGAATAGATAGAACAATTGCTTGTATGGCTTGTTGCTTATCTGTAACTGAACAACTTAACATATATTTTTGTCGCATGGAATGTAGCGGTCCTACGTTAAATAAATAGCACCATCGCATAACTTAGGCGAGACAGGTGTCGTCCGCCATTTATTACTCTTTTCAAACTTCTTCGTCTGCCCTTTACTTCTATTTCTCTTCTTCTTCAGTGTTCCTTTTCAGTCTGCTTCACCCTCCCCGGCTTCTTTTGCTTGCACCTCCTGGTGTAGTATTTAAACACATTACCAATTGAAGCGCACTCAGTTTGACCCGATGATCCTAGGTACCAAACTGTCTTGAGGACGTCGTTCTGAGATGCCGTTTTAACCACCGGAAACGGTCCATAAAACTGATCATTGGCAGTACGAATTCCTTTCCGGAACAAAGTTTTCAACTTATATATCCGGAATGTCACTGTGGCATCTCTTGTCAAAGTTCCTCTTCATGCGCTGTCTATAGGAGTCTCCTTGGCTCTCGCTTTTCTTGGCTTCTTTGAGAACGAGCTTTTCAAGTAGGCCAAGCTCGCGGTCGGCGGGAAAGTAAGGGACCACTACAGAGGCAGCAAACCGAGGACTACATCCTAAGCCGCTGGTGTACGAGCGGTTGTGATGTCTGGTAGCAGCCTCGAGGCAGCATTTCCAGCCACCTAGAAACCTGGGGTACAATGTAAGTATTGCTTAATATCCCGAATAGCACGTTCAGCAAGGCCATTTGCTGCAGGGTGGTATGGCGAGCAAAATTTTATAGTCATGCCACGGTCTTGTGTCCACTTAGTCACCTTCGCACTTCGAAAGGCAGGGCCATTGTCGCAAACTATGGTCTTGGTGCACCTGAAACATTCTGCTCGAAGGAAAGCAATGACGCTGTCGGCGTCTTCTCTTCCTGCCTTAGTCATTAGCATTCGTGTGCATTCGTCTATGCCGAGCAGGAATGCCTATGTTTTCTTGGTACCTTCACCCTTCTTTTAAATGCGAATGCATTTCATAGTCGGGCTATGTCAGGCATCCGGCGTTGTCCAGCGTTGTCCAGCGTTGTCAGCGGAGGAGGAGGAGGAGGATAGGTTGAGGAGGTAAGCGCCGGCAGGTGTTAGATGTGAAGCATCTTATGGCGAAGCTTAATCCGGTGGTGGTGGTGTGCGGCGTGACCACCCTTACTGCGCATGCGCAAACCCTTTTAAAAAAATAAATATAAAAAACCTCCTCTCTCCCTCGCTAGGCATCCCTCCCCGTGGCAACCACACCCTCACTGCGCATGCGCCTCCCCTCCTCTCTCCCCTGCTACGCTCCCCCCTCTAGGCATCCCTGCCCGCGGCGTCCACACTCCCATTGCGCATGCGCGTCCCACCTCTCTCTCTCCTCTCCTACGCTCCTCCCTGTCTTCTCTAGGCACCACTGCTCGCAGCGTCCACACTCCCACTGCGCATGCGCGCCCCCCTCTCTCTCCTCTCCTACGCTCCCCCCCCTCTCTCGCCTCGCGACGCCGACGCAGGCAGCGTCTGCTAGCGAGTTTCTTGGTTGAAAAAACCAACTGCTCGCGCTGCACAACCATTCACTGGCCATCCCATATATATGGCAATGGATCTTGACCTCCAAGGTGGTGCCGGTGGGAGATTTCTCCTGTGCGTTGTTCAACAATGAAAATTCGCAGCGTGCGCGTTAACTAAAAGCGGACTGCGAGTCTCTGTGTCCAGTCGGAGTCTTCTGTCTCTCATTGCACATTAGCAGCGATTGGCATGTTCCAGTAGGAAACACCGCTCCATCGCTGTGTGCTTTACGCATCCCCAGTTTTCTCTCCCGCGCAACGCTGCGATGAGCGCCAGCGTCAACGCCGCCGCCGGTGTAAGCGTTAGCGCCCGCTGCTTCACATCTACACATGGTTCCCTTTAGCGGAAGATGGTGTAATTTTTTATCTCTCCGCTCTCACTCCCTCTCCCATAGCAACAGCTGCGGGCGCGCGCGCTTATCCTCGCCCCTAGCAACCGGAGCAGGTGGTGCGGGCGGAGTAGCGGACAGTGAGTGGAGAGGAGGAGCACGCTCTGGTGTGTGAGGGCGCTCGCATCGCGGAAGCTCGGCGGAGCTCCCGCGTGTGTGGAGAGTGTAGCAAAGGGTAGGTGCAGTGTTTCGCCGCTCCTTCTCTCGCCGTTCGCTCTCTCTCCTCCCTGCGCCCCACACTCCCGTCCGTTCGCTCGCACGTATATACAAAAGGAGTGAACCGCGCGCGAAATGTATTCGCATTTCCTCACGATTCCCTTCGGGGAGGTGGGGGCATTTTTTTCACTTCAGCAAAATCTAAGTGAACCACTTCAAAAGGGACGTTGGAGTATTTCGGCGTTATCATCTCATCTGTTGCTTCAGTTTGTGCACTTGGCATGTATGGCACGTGCGAATATAGTCCCTCATGTCCTCCTTCATACTTGGCCAACTAAATCTTTTCAGGAGCTTGTTGTAGGTGCGCCCGAAGCCGTCATGTCCCCCCCCGACTCTGGGCTATCGTGATATAGACGAAGTATCTTGGAAACCATTGTCGATGGTACCTGATATTTCCCGTCAACAAACTTCATTTCATCGGTTCCTTCCCATAGATTGACGCAATTTATTTCTTCAGGTTGTTCGCTTCTCTTGTGAACCAGTAATCTGGATAATGCATCTGCATCTGTTAGCAGCGGACCAGGGCGATGTGATATGTCAAAGTCAAATTGTTGTAGATAGTTCACACATCTAGCGATTCGGCCCTTTGGTTGTGCCATGTTTAGGAGATGAGTCAAAGCTTGGTGGTCAGAAATAGGGTGAATTTCGCACCTTCCAGATAAGTACGAAAATACTGTACAGCTTTTAGAACAGCCAATGCTTCTTTTTCAGTGATGGTATAATTAACTTCTGCAGGCTTTAAAGTATAGCTGTAGAAACCGACTACGTGGTGCTTCTGATGATCAGGTAGTTGTGACGGCTTCTGTTAAAGAACTGCACCCGTTGTGTAATGCGACGCGTCGGTATTAAGTACAAAAGGCATGGAGAAGTCCGGTATACAAAGAATCAGATCTGATGATATCAGTTGCACTTGTTCGTTGTAGGCTTTTTCACACTCCGCATTCCATTGGAAAGGAACGTCCTTTTGCGTTAAACGTGTGAGACACCTGGTCTTTACTGCATAGTCCTTGATGAAAGCCCTGAAATGACCAGCTAGGCCAAGAAATACTCACAGAGAGTGGACATCGTATGGCTTCACCAACTTGGAAATCCTTTCAACTGGATCCTGCTTCGTGCTTTCTGTAGTCCCGTCAAAGACTCTGCCGAGGAAAACAACTTTGTCTTGAAAAAATGCACTCTTCTTGAAGTTCACTTTCAGCTGAGCTAGGCTGAGAGCACTCAGGACCTGAGAAAGGTGACTTTGATGCTCTTTTTCGGTCTTTGAAAAAATGAGTATGTCGTCTATGTGGACATTACAAAAGACTCCGAGGTAGGGCTTCAGTATATCATTCATTATCTTATGGAACCAGGCCGGAGAGTTCTTCCATCCAAATGGCAGGCGGTTGTATTCAAACAAGTCAAATGGTGTGACAAAGGCGGTGTACTTCTTGGTATCCTCGGTCAAAGGAGTTTGCCAGAAACCCTTGCATAAGTCAATGCGAGAAAACCAGCGGCATCCACCAGTTTCGTCAATAATTGTATCTATCCTGGGCATGGGAAAGGGTATAAGCTCCGTTTGTTGGTTGAGTGCCCTATAATCCGTACAAAGACGGAATGTTCCATCTTTCTTCGGAGCGATAGTGATAGGCGAAGCAAAGGGCGAGACCAAGGGTCGAATTATATTTGCGTCCAACATTGCCTGCAACTCTTTCTTCAGCCATGTCTTCTTTTATCTTGACATATTGTATGGTGCTCTTCGTACCACGGTTTTATCAGCAATTTCAAAGGGTACTTGATGAGACTTCATTTCTGGAGGGTAGCTCCCAACGCAGACGAGCTCAGGGTACATGGTTTTGATGTCTTCTTCGCAATGAACTACTTGTAATGGGCGAGGTGTCGGATCCTAGTCTTCCTTCCTGACTCATTTTCAACGAGCACTTTGTCATCCCAGTAAAGGTTAATCTTGAGCTTCTTCATGTCAGGGCGAGATAGCAGAAAGTCGTACGTCACATTTGGCATTGCCAACACAGTGGTGGTGACAGAATGACATTGGAATTCAATGACTACAGGCGCCCACTCGTTATGTGAGCTCACCGAGCCATCATATCCTTGTACTCGGATGGCTTTACCAGCATGCAAACGACTGATGTCGAGTAGCTTCTTATTAATGATGGACACAGAAGCTCCACTATCCACCAATGCGTTCATTTCGACACTATCAATTTTCACTGGTATATGGAGCAGGCTTGACGATATCAAATACACCATCTCACGGCCGCTATTGATGTGATTTTGATCGCTTTTGCTAAATTCGGGCAGCAAATGGGGGAGAGCTGGGTCATGCGCAGTTCTGTAGGGGCTTTCAACGCTGTCCTCGTCGGGACCCACACATTGGCATGGAATGTCCATGCAGTTACGTGCATGCTGACTTGTAGGTAAGTACGCGTTAATCTTACACACGTTATGTCTATTAGAGAGAGGTTTTCGTTCCCACGGCGGCCCTTCTTGTTCCTTTTTTATCCTCGGCAACAAATCTTCAGGCATTGCAGAAGCTCTTCTAGGGTCCTGGGAGCTGTCGACGCGATTTCTCTTCGAATCTCTTTAGATAACCCCTGCATCACGAGGTTTAGGACTGTCTGCGAGGAGAGGTTAGGCTCCGCTACGTGTAGCAGACGACGTTTCTCCAGGTAATATTCTAGGGAAGATCCAGATTTGTATTGATAAGTTAGAGCGTCATCCCATCTTTGCGTAGCACTGGCTTCAAATGCAGCAAGAAAACTCGCTTTCCATTGCTCCCAACACAATGGAGTCTTGTCAAGACGCTGCAAGTCATACCACTTTTTTCGCGGTGCCATCGAGATAACGACGCAAGTTTTGAATCTTATCATCATCTGATAGCCACTTATTGTTTTGCGATGCATATTCATAAAAAGACATCCATTGTTGAGGGCTTTGCGCACTTTCTTCAAAAAATATCCGGCTCCACCAGTTTTTGCATTGTTGGCGCTCTGTTCACTGCATCAACGAGCATTTTCATTAGATGACTATGCTGTATAATCTGTCGTTGCTGCTCTTCGATAATTTTTATGAAGAGGCTCACCTTCTCTGTAGTAGTCTCTTGCGAGAGTCGTGGACATCGCATAGATTGAAGTACAAGTTCTTCTAGGGCCTGCAGACTCAGATCCACCTTCACGGATTTCATCTGAAGAAGCTCCTCGTGGCCCACGGCAGCTTTCTTCATCACTTTATCGGTCAAGGCTGCGGAATTCATATGACGAGGAAGGTCCGTTCTTGGCTCGCCTTGAACTTGAAAGCCCGTGAAGACGATCTGCTGCGATGAGGTCTGATCAACGAAGAAATTGATCCACATGTTCGCCTTCAGGTAGGTTAAATAAATAGCACCATCGCATACTTTAGGCGAGACAGGTGTCGTCCGCCATTTATTACTCTTTTCAAACTTCTTCGTCTTCCCTTTACTTCTATTTCTCTTCTTCTTCAGTGTTCCTTTTCAGTCTGCTTCATGGAATATACGTATTTTTCTGTGCTCTGTACTTTCGATGTGATGTTGTTTGATTTTTGCTCCTTCAAGATCAGCTGTTTATTTTTGAGTCCCTGCATATTGTAAGGTATTTGTGGGAAGACGACAGACGTTTGCTGTCCCACATATTTCATTCACAGTTTCTCTGACTTGGACGACCACAGACGCTGTCGCTCTTGCCGGATTCTTCTCTCGCGGGCCGCTCGAACGTGCGGAGCAGCTGAGACACACCTTCGTCAGTTTCTCCCAGACGCTCACGGCTCGCCCTGGACACGCCCCCCCCCCCCGCTTTCTATCGAGGTAGCCAGTGTGCGAAAGACCGATCCCTTTGAGCTGCTGGTAGACTCCGCTGTTGAGAAGTGCGTTCGTCTGTTGTTAGTGGATGGCTTGTGTCTGCGAGGGCGGCGTCGGCATCGAGGAAGGCCTGCTTTATGCGGTAAACGGAGACACTGTCTTCGCGTCCATTAAGCAGCAGGACGAAACGCTTCTGACATCGCTTGGCGCCTTTACAGGTTCCGTTGCAAGGCGGTTCCAGTGGTGGTCTGATCGCATCGCGCCATACGAAGACACGTGTGCAATCGCGGAGAGCACGATTGATGAGAAAGGGGGCGTGAGTGTTGACGTGGCGGAATAGGAGGAGACGTCTCTCATGGCATTCCTGAGGCGACTGGCATAATCAGCAACGTCCAATGGTGGTACCGGTGACGCGTCGAAAAACTGTACTGGAAGTCTTAGTGTCGTGCCAAAAACGAGCTCTGCTGAGCAGCAGGGCGCGTCCGTACGTATCGTGCTGCGAAGGGCGACGAGGAGGACTATTGGTAGTCGCTCCGTCCAGGGTATCAATGACCGTCAGGCCATGAGGAAGGCTTTGAGTTGGCGGTGAATTCACTCAACCGTGCCGTTAGACATCGGGCGGTAGACCGTCATCTTGATGTGGTTGAGACCAAGCATTCTGGAAATAGCGCGGAAGAGCGCGGAGTCAGATTGTGATGCATTGATCCATTGTGATGGTCTTGGGAACCCCGTAGCGGCTTACCCACACGGTGATGAGGCCGCGGGCGAATGACTCTGACGTGAGGTCGGTGAGTGGTAGTGCCTCACGCCACCACCAGGTTCAGGTGCACGTGTCTGAATCGCGACTGAGGAGGCGTGAAGGTACCCCCGTAGGCTCACTGTGTTGTGCTGGACTTCGGTTTGCTGGTACATGAGGGCAAGGACGTGTCCAGCGGCGGGCGTCGACGTTCATGCGTAGCCATAGAGATCGCGCTGTGACGATCATTCCGCGCTACGACAAGGAATGCAAGACATCGAAGACGCTGCGGCGAAATAGCGCTAGAAGGTAGGGGTAACGACAGCCGGTAGAGGTGTCGCAAACGACGGGAATCGTGCAGTCTGGAAGTTGCACGTCTCCCAGCTTCAGAAACTTCTCTTGTACTAGTTGAAACTGAAGCTCGCTGTCCTCCTGTTGTTCAGTAGCCATGACTGCAAAATTCACTGACAGGCGCTCCTCCACCGTTGCGCTGACGTCTATTTGGGATGGCGCGTCAGCAGCGGGGTTGTCTTTGCCACTGATATGCCGGATATCGCTTGTAAACTCCCGAAATATCCGCGAGTTGGCGGATGTCACGAGGTGTGGGTGGCAGTATTGGTAGCAGTCGAGGGACACTTGAGCGACTTGTGGTCAGTAAAAAATATGGAATTGCCAACCCTCGAGGAACTGGCGTAAATGCTTGACAGCCAAATAGGCCCCGAAAAGTTCGCAACCGAATGTCCTGCAACGGCGCTGGGACTGTGAGAGCTTCTGTGAGATGCAAGCGACCGGTTGTCGAACTCCGTCGTCCCACTGCTGCAGGACTGCTGCGGCACGACGTCCGAGGCATCCACGGTGAGCGACTTGATGGCGTCTCACTTTGAATGCGTGAGGAGCGCTGCGTTGGCCAGAGCTTTCTTGATAGAAGTGAAATTTGTCTCGGCATCGCCTGCGCAGGAGATGGAAGCGTTCAGCTTTGTTTGACCGTACAGAAGTGCATTGGGTGGTTGCAAGATAGCGGCGCAGTGTGGACTAAACCGTCGGCAATTATTAGCAAGCCTGAGGAATTCATGTAGTTTCTTCGTAGTTGGTGGTCGTGGAAACTGTATTCTAGCTACCAAGCAATCGGCCGGTGGAGATTCCACGGGAATCCAGGCGATGGCAAAGGAAGTCCAGTAAGGAAACCCCGAACTCCCTCTTGGGTCCGTTGACGACTAGTCCATATTTGCGGAGTCGCATGAAAACCTGACGCACGTGAAGTTTATAATCTTCCGTTGAGGTGTGAAGACAAGAATGTGAATGTCACAAAGCAGCAGGTCAAACCACGAAGAAGCTGGCCAAAAAAAATGTTGAAAGGTTTGTGCGGTGTTTCGTAGACCGAATGGAATATGTGTGCATTCAAATGTATCAAAAACTGTTATGAGTGCATCCTTAGGGACGGCGGAAGGTTCGACCGGTATTTGGTGGTATGCTTTTACTAACTCAATTTTGCTGAATATGGTGCAAATGTGCAACAATGCCGTGAAGTCCTGGATGTGCGGTCCAGTACCGTCACATTGTTGAGGGCGCGGCAGTCATCGCACTTTCTCCGATAATCTGAAGGTTGGGGGACCATTACTAGTGGTGATTACAAGGCACCAGAAACGAGGTGGGACGTATTCGAGCTCAAGGATGTGCTCGAATTCTTGCCGAACAATTTTGTAACAGTTAGGAGCGCGACGACAAGCTGTTACGATCGGCCTTGGAGGCTATCATGGCAGAGGCAGCAGAGGATGCTCCTGTCAATCAAAAGTTCCTCCCGGGTTCACTGCCTTTCGGGGGCGCAGGTCTAACCCCATTTTCCTGGAATGCCTACGAGCGTGTGGCGTGCTCAGGTGACCAGAAATCCAACCAGGCTGCAGCGAACAGCCCTTTGTTGCAAGATGCTGCAGGCGTGGGGAAGAGCTGCTGATACCGTTCCCAGCGACGGGGCATGTCTCTTCAGCTGGACGGAGCCATTAGCGGCTGCAGGTGTGGTCGACAGCAACAACCACGTCTTCAGAGGTCACCGACTTGGCACCAGTCCGGTTCCCCTTCGACATTTCCTCCTCGCCGACAATATCGAGTCGTCTGGGCGTGGTACTTGGACATCCCCCTGTGTGGGGCATTGATGTTCCCCAATTGGAGTTCTCGTCCTTGCCGTTTTGAGGAATGTGTTGTGCGTCCCATTACCTCCTTCCTGAGGGCAGGGCGTTGTGGCGGCAGGACACCTTATTGGTGAGTGTTGCTGACACCGGTTTGATTGCCTCCGGTTGCCAGACTCGGGGCTTTAAAAGCTGAAGACTTTTGTAAAAACTCTTTTCTTCTTGACCTTTCAATGTAAATAAACGTCTGTAATACCTCTCCTACGAGCACCTTCCTCTCTGCTAAAAATGGGCTAGGGCACGGGCGGCGGGCCAGCTACCTACGATGAGACCCGCCGGACCCGAGTCGCAACAAAGCACGTGCAAACACCGGCGCTCCCACAGTCACAAGGTGATGAGTGACATTGTGGCGTACCGGGTATTCAAGGGATCGAGCATGTTGAACACCGTACGTCTCAAGCCGATGTCAAGAGTAACAGACTTCTGTCCTTGAGTCCGTATGGTTAAACCATTAACAGCAGTGGTATCGGCGGAACAATAGGAGGAACAATACACACCGCGGCACCTGTGTCGATGAGGTACCGGACTTTGGTGACGTGATCCGTGACGTGGAATAGGGGGCTGTATGTCGGGCCGGAAACACTGGCCGCCGTGAGTGCGTGGCATGTGCGTATCCCTTAAACTGGCACGGCTCATGGTACTGAACGGTGTGTGCTTCCGTATCGGTGGTGGCACTAGCAGACGCTGCGAGGTAGACTTGGCGTCGGTGGTCTGCTTTGAGCAAGCTCAGTTCAGCAGCCAGCTTGTCCACTTTGCAGTGGAGCTCCTTGTTAGGTTGAAGAAGGCGGTCCAAGCTGTCGTCGCGGACCGGTGCCCAGATGTGAGAATCACGTTGTCTCTCAACTGCAGATATGAACGGGGCACCAACATTAATCATTTTTTCGGTCATCTTTGCCAGTGAGTCAACGGTTTCTGCGGTGTACCCGCTCGAAATCATCCACACCTGCTGTGGCAGTCATTGTAGGAAAAGCTCTCGTAGAATGGACGCGTCCAATCACACAGACTGGTGTCCAGTCAGGTGCCGCATTAGACAAAGAAGCTCCGTAGGCTTTCGGTCATCGAGTTTCTCCATGGTGAGTAGCTACTGCAGCCTACGCTGTTTCGACTGAGTTGTTCGGCGAATGCGTTCTGTTCTAAGAGTGTCGTAGGGGCGGAAAGCACAGAATGTGTCTTACGATGGCAATGACAGTAGGTAATAAGGCAGTGATGACATAGTCGCACATTGCTATTTGCAATGTTACTCGGTGTCGTCGGAAGAGTTGCTTGACGGCGAGAAACCAGAGTTCCGAATCCGACTGCCAAAAGCCAGGCAGCTTGAGAGTAGCGAGGACAGGGTCAGGTACCGCGAGATTCGGAGTCGTGTCGCTGTTGGGTGTGGTGTCTATTGTCAGCGGGAATGGTCTGAAGGTCTTTACTGTGGTCATTCAAGAAACGGGGGTGGTGTGTTGGCGAGAAGACGAGCAGGTGGCGCATCTCCGTTCGACGTCCGGGTCAACAATTGTAGGATACGTGAAACGTCTGCTTTCTCACATGTTGCATTTATCGTTCCTCTGACATGGGCGACCACAGACGCTGTCGCTGTTGCAGAGATACGCTCTCGCGCTCGGCTCGGACATGCGGAGCTCCTGATGCACAACCTCGTAAATCGAGGCAGCATTCGTATAACCATTCGGTAAGAAATAATCGGCATACGAATGACTAAAATGGGACAGACAAGTTTTATAAAAAGCATGGCTCATCCCTTCGCCATAGGAATCGGTATAGCACGAAAGTCGAAAGTGTCTTCACAGAAGTAGTGCTTATTGTGTAGTGGCAATGAGAGTTCGTACGATGTCTATAGCTGTTTTACAGCTATAGCACCGTTGGACGTGGATGCACCCATGTAGACGCCTAGTGGAACAACCCCAGCACGACGGCTAACGCCCATGATCATGATTTAACCGCGCTGGTAGTTAAACTTTTTAACCTATACCTGGACAAAGCGTACCACGAATCGCGCGCAAAGATGACATCGAAAAGCACGTAATAAACACTGGTGCTGTGCCCTTCTTCAAAGCGTCGTCATTGAAGGAGAGAAACGGCATGACGTGCGCTCCTGAGGGATGCGGTAAACTACGCCTGTGCTTTTGCATACACTACCACACTGCGCTTGCAACACCAACACCTCCTAGACAAGCATCTAGGAGGTGTTGGCAACACGGGAGGCAGAACTTGAGCCGCGAACGCCCGCAGGCGTTCTGCGTCCCACCGGCCTCCGTCTCGCTCCACCAAGGCACCACATTCGTCCGTCGACATCATTGCCTTTCTGCACCGCTTACTGCAGTAGTTTTATTAGTCAGTGCTATCGCACTCAAAGTAGTCGGCGGCGAAACACCGTTGGTGCATGTGGAAGCGCGCTACTCCGACAACGAGACGTTACACGCTAACAGGAAGCGAAAGGCAAAGACCACACTAGATTGACACATAATACGTCTAGGGCGACTCCCCGATGCTACCGCGGCTACTGTTTGTTGCTGCTATCGATACGCTTTCACCATGACCTCCGAGATTGCGCGCCGGCGTGCAATCTCGGACGCCATGCTTTAACTGCGTTGTCGACTAATCGTTCTCTATAGGTGCTAGTGTCATGCCGCATTACGTCTCTTCATCGCTCACAGACGGTGACACCGGAGCGAGAGAGATTGTGTGAGAGATATAAGGCGCGTTGATAGTATGTCCTCCGTCTGCTTCTTTAGCTCAGTCGGTAGAGCGCCAGGCGCTTACCGTCGCGGGCTGAGGAATCGGAGGTGCGATTCCGGGTGGGCGAACATTTTTCTAGAACTTTTTTCTTTGTTATTTGGTGGCGTCCATTTTATCAACGTCATATCCGTGACACAAATACGTCACTAATGTCTTGGTGGGCCTCCCGGCATAAAACACTTTCGTGTTAAAATCATTGTTGATCCCTCTGTCATAGGACTCATAATAACACGAAAGTAAAACGTGTCATTGCAGAAGTAGTGGAATATTTACTGTACATTGATATCAGAGAGCTTGCACAATGTCTGTCCGTAATTGGCAGCTACAGCACCGTTGAACATGTATGTACAGGGTCGTCCACTCTAAGTACGAACATCGCGCCGCGTGGCTGCGCCTCCGCGGTGCGCCAGCGCTAGCGCTGCGGCCGCGCATCGAAGCTTATCGGCACAGGCGCACAAGAGCTTGGAGGCAGGGCTTCGTTTCGATTAAAAGAGCGGGAGCACGCCGCGCCTGTTTTGCCGTGAAGCGAACTTAATGCACCTGCAGCCACGAGGCGCGGTGTTCGTACTAAGAGTGGACGACCCTGTACCTACGTTGACGCTTGGTGGTTCAGCTTTATCCCGATGACTAAAGCCCATGATCAATGCTTAAACAAACCCTTGTGGCCAATCCTGCTCACCAGAGCAGGATTGGCCACCCTGGTGAAGTACTTGGCCACTACCTCCCACATGAATACACCAATTAACCCTCGGCCCTCAGTCCCCAGCGGCTGCGAAGCAACTGACCAAGGCGGCGGTCAGACCTGCGACGCAGCGGAGGGTGCTAAGAATCTCTGGGTCCGGACAGGCCGCCATTGGAATCTGAACTTGGCTACGTTTAACGCCAGAACTTTATCTAGCGAGGCGAGTCTAGCTGTACTATTCGAGGAATTAGAGGGTGTTAAATGGGATGTAATAGGGCTCAGTGAGGTTAGGGAGGACACAAGAGGCTTATACAGTGCTGAAGAACGGACACGTCTTCTGCTATCGTGGCTTAGCTGACAGAAGAGAACTAGGGGTGGGGTTCCTTATTCATAAAAATATAGCTGGTAATATAGAGGAATACTATAGCATTAATGAGAGGGTGGCAGGTATCGTAAAAGGTGGTACAAGCCTACGCGCCTACATCAAGCCATGATGATGAACTGGTTGAACGATTCTACGAAGACGTAGAATCAGCAATGAGTAAGGTAAAGACACAGTATACTGTACTGATGGGCGACTTTAATGCAAAGGTAGGCAAGAAGCAGGCTGGAGATCATGCAGTTGGGGAATATGGCATCGGCTCTAGAAACGCCAGAGGGGAGTTACTAGTAGAATTCGCAGAACGCAATAATTTACGAATCTTGAATACCTTCTATAGAAAACGGGCTACTCGTAAGTGGACGTGGAGGAGTCCTAATGGCGAAACTAAAAATGAAATAGACTTCATAATGTGTGCCCACCCGGGTATTGTACAGGATGTGGAAGTAGTTAACAAGATCCGATGCAGTGACCACAGAATGGTAAGATCTAGAATTCACCTAGGCTTGAGGAAGGAACGGCAGAAACTGATACGCAAGAAGCCGATTAATGAACTAGCTCTTAGAGGGAAAGTACAGGAATTCAGAGTTTCACTTCAGAATAGGTACGCGGCTTTAACAGAGGAAACCGACCTTAGCGTTGACGCAATGAATGATAATCTCACTAGTATCATTAAGGAGTGTGCAGTGGAAGTCGGGGGTACAGTCGTTAGACAGGACACTGGTAAGCTATCCCAAGAGACGAAAAACCTCATTAAGAAACGTCAAACCATGAAAGCCTCAAATGCAACAGACAAAATAGAGCTGGCGGAGCTTTCCAAGTTAATCAATAGGCGTAAAGTAGCCGACATAAGAAAGTATAATATGGAAAGAATTGAGCATACTCTAGAGAACGGAAGAAGCCTCAAAGCTATGAAGAGAAAACTGTGCATAGGCAAAAATCAGATGTATGCATTAAGGGACAAGGAAGGCAAGGTCACAACCAATATGGATAGAATAGTTGAGGTAGCGGAAGAGTTCTACAGAGATCTGTACAGCAGCCGAGGCAGTCAGGATGATAACGTAAGAAGCAATAATAGCCCAGAGGAATCTGACATCCCACCAGTATTGACAGAAGAAGTAAAGAAAGCCCTAAAGGGAATGCAAAGAGGCAAAGCCGCTGGTGAGGATCAGGTAACATCAGACCTGTTGAAAGACGGTGGAGAGATTATGTTAGAAAAACTGGCCACCCTGTATACGAAGTGTCTCTCGACAGGGAGGATACCAGATTCTTGGAAGAACGCCAACATCATCTTGATCCATAAGAAAGGGGGACGTCAAGGACCTGAAAAATTACAGGCCCATCAGCTTACTGTCCGTTGTCTACAAGCTATTTACAAAAGTAATTGCTAACAGAATTAATACGACATTAGAGTTCAATCAACCAAAGGACTAGGCAGGATTTCGTACAGGCTTCTCAACAACAGACCATATTCATACTATCAATCAGGTGATAGAGAAATGCGCGGAATAAAACCAACCCCTATACATAGCCTTCATAGATTACGAGAAGGCATTTCATTCGGTGGAGACATCAGCAGTCATGCAGGCACTGCGGAATCAGGGCATCGACGAAGCCTATATAAACATAATGGAAGAAATCTACAGCGGATCCACAGCCACTATAGTCCTCCATAAAGAAAGCGACAGAATCCCAATAAAGAAGGGCGTACGGCAGGGAGACACGATCTCTCCAATGCTATTCACCGCGTGTTTACAGGAGGTTTTCAGGGCCCTAGATTGGGAAGAGTTAGGGATAAGAGTTAATGGAGAGTACCTGCGATTCGCTGATGACATCGCATTGATGAGTAACTCAGGGGATGAATTACAGCTCATGATTACTGAACTGGATACGGAAAGTAGAAGAGTTGGTCTGAAAATTAATATGCATAAAACTAAAGTAATGTGGAACAATCTTGGCAGAGAACAGCGCTTTGCGATATGTGGCGAGACACTGGAAGTTGTAAAGGAGTACGTCTACTTAGGACAGGTAGTAACCGCGGAGCCGAACCATGAGAGTTAAATAACTAGAAGAATAAGGATGGGATGGGGCTCATTCGGCAAGCATTATCAAATCATGAATGGTAGTCTACCACTATCCCTCAAGAGGAAGGTATATAACAGCTTCATCTTACCAGTACTTACCTACGGAGCAGAAACCTGGAGACTTACAAAGAGCGTTCAACTTAAACTAAGGACGACGCAGCGAGCGATGAAAAGGAAAAATGATTGGTGTAACCTTAAGAGACAGGAAGAGAGCAGAGTGGGTCAGGGAACAAACGGGGGTTAAGGATATCATAGTTGAAATCAAGAGGAAGAAATGGACATGGGCCGGGCACGTAGCACGTCGGCAGGATAACCGCTGGTCATTAAGGGTAACTGATTGGATTCCAAGAGATGGCAAACGCGTGAGGGGGGAGACAGAAAATTAGGTGGGTAGATGAGATTAAGAAGTTTGCAGGTATAACGTGGCAGCAGAAAGCACAGGACCGGGTTGATTGGAGAAACATGGGAGAGGCCTTTGCCCTGCAGTGGGCGTAGACAGGCTGATGATGATGATGATGTGGTAGCTTTAGAAGTTCGCGATGAAAGCGTAATCAGAAAAAAAGAACCGGCAGATCCCACGCACTGTGAGAAGCGATGTAATGCGAAGCAACCAGCAAGGAGCAAATAATGCTGTACATAATATGCATGTCATGATTTATAAGCTTGTGGCCATTTGATTGACTATGCCACGTCTTTTTAGATGCGAAGCATCTTATGAGCGAGCTTGATCCGGTGGCGTCCGCGCTCCACTGCGCATGCGCCTACTCTATATCCCACTCTTCTCCTTTACACAGGTGTTCGGTCGCATGCGTAAAGTTCACCAGGCCTCCTCTTCTCCTCCCCCGCGCTGCAGCCACGCACTCTCCTTCTTTACGCAGGTGTTTACACAGGCGTTCGGTGGCCTTCTCGCCTCTCCTCCTCCCGCGCTGCAGCCTGTAAACCCACTCCCTCCTCTCCCACCCCCCATTTCATATAAGTCTCGCTTGGATCGTGCGGTCGATGCGTCGGTTCCCGGTCGCTGCAGTTGCCTCGAAAGCCTCGCTGCCCTCGCCGCAGACTCGCGTTGTCTCTCTGTAGAGGAAGCGGTAGCTCGACGCCGACGCTTGGATTCGACGACTGAGTGGACGTAAACGGAAACTTGGTGCGCAGCCCCAATACTGCTTCGCATCCCCTCATGGTTCCCTTGAGTGGGAGATGGTGTAATTTTTAGATGCGAAGCATCTTATGCTCGGGGGCTCTGTCCATTCCTCCCGCGTCTCGCGTCCCCCGTCCCGCGTCCGGCCACTTTCATGAAGTAGGGAAGCACCCATTATGCGAACCAGAACACTGTAGTAACACGGCCGCTGGATAGAAACGGAGGTGCGGCCTGTTACGTCGCGGCGCCGTCAATGGGCGAGCGCGTCTTGGCGGAGTTGACAGTTGCGGCCGCTTTTTTAGTGAGGGCGCCCCTACTCCAGTCAACAAAGTAGACGCTAGTTCGTTTTACAATGTAGTCGCGGCAGGATTTATGCGTGTCCGTGTGCTTTTTCGTTTGCTTCTTCGTGCTTTTTTTTTGGTGTGTGATCGTGTGTGGGGGCAACTTGCCTCATGTTTCTTGTGCTTGAGAACGGTTCTTTCGTGCGCACGTGTGTGGCAGACAGCTTTTTTCCAGTGGTGTGATGCCGCCAAGCTGTTGTGTGCCACTGAGCAGCTCGAACGCGATTAGAGACGCTACTGTGATTTACCACGTATTTGCCTGCGAAGTACAGTGTCGGTAAGCGTATTATTCGTAATAGGAACCTTCAGTTTGTCACAAATAAGCTCCAAATCAGACGTGCGGCGCCGCTTCCAGACGACAGCATCAAATCACCGCCGCGCCGACGGTCGCGCGCAACGAGAAAAGAAAAAAATACCCCCCACCTCCCCGAAGGGTATCGTGAGGAAATGCGAATGCATTTCGCGCGCGCTTCACTCCATTTATATATGGTGGTTATGGTTCGAAGAAGGAAAAGGCGCCTAATTTCTGCAGCCCGGTCGGGAGTACGGCGCAGCGCCTTTTTCTTTTTTGCTTTTTTTCTGTTTTTCTATTTTTTTTATTTTTTCCTTTCTTGTTCTTTTTATTTTTTTTATTTTTTTCTTTTTTTTAATTTTTAAAAATATTTTTAACGTTTTTTTTTCATATATAGCTCCGCCGAGCTCCCGCGACGCGAGCGCCCTCACGCACCAGAGCGCGCTCCTCCTCTCCACTCACTCTCCGCTACTACACTCTCGCCGCGGACCCCGCCGCCGGACAACGCGGGATGCCTGACATAGCCCGACTAAGAAATTCATTCGCATTTAAAACAAGTATCAAAAAGGCTCCCAGGCCGCGCCCTTGCTCTCTACACCGAAGACGCCGTCGCGACAGCCTAACGCCCGCGCAGATCCGGAGAATTCGAGACATCATAGCGGCGCGGCCGCTGGATGAAACAAGCGCACGGTATTGGGGCCTCTTTTGGGGGCCGAGCGCCGCAGACGGACCGACGAGACGAATCCCTTTCCCCTAGCTGTTGCTGTGGTACGCGCCGAATAGTGTTCGCGAAGCCGGGAAGGATCCAAACGAGAGGTGACGACGGTAGGACGAAGTGAAGTCTAGTTATGTTGTTCGAGTGCGTCGTGTAGGGCGGTCAGTCGATCTTGAAGAATCGTGTGATGACGCC
>JALIZH010032848.1:0-24145 GCA_030522465.1 Rhipicephalus appendiculatus | reverse complement strand
ATTGTTCTATTTTATGTTCTTCAGGGTAGTATACCTTCTGCAGTGTTAATTTCTTTAAGGTATGTTTATACATAAAATGAGCTTACCTGGGTGATACAGTGGTTACGGTTTTTCGGCTGCTGACCCAAAGGTTGCAGGGTCGATCCTGGCTGAGGCAGTCGCATTTCCATGGAAACAAGATGCTTGAGACCCTTGTACAGTGCAATGTCATTGCACGTTAAAGTGCACCACATGGTTGGAATTGCTGGAGCCCTCCACCGTGGCGTGCCTCATTATCGTGTGCTTTTGGCAGTAATACCCCAGATATTATTACTATGTATACATAAAGACATGTCATAAATATTAAGCTGCTTTTGCAGGACAGTAGATGGCAAGAGGTTGCGAAATATATTTTCTACGCAACTACGGGAGTGTACTTCACTAACTTGGAGCTTCAGCAATCTCGTATGTATATGTTGAGCAAATCCAGAATGTTGACCAGCAGTGCATTGTCTTTTTACTGCCCTCAAAACCTATTCATTGAATGAGTGTCAGTCAGCAACAATTAGATTTCATTACTTTGGCATTTTCTAGTTAGGACTACAGTGGCTGCTCTTCAGTGCGAGTGAAATGCAAGAACACTTCTGTACCTGGATTGTACACTCCTGTACACAATTAAGAAGCTTAGCTGGTTTTCAATGAATCAAGATTTTCCCACTATAGCATGGCGCAATTCCATAGAGTTGGGTTGCTGTGTAATACATTAGAATCGAAATTCACTTCGCTAAAAACGAAAAGCTGTACCTTAGTAAAATAACCTGTATTGTTTCTCTTGCGCAGCATTGTGTTCTTCAGGCGTTCCTGGAGCCACAGCTTGGGAGCACCCTAGTCAGGGACGCCTCTACCGCTGTAACGTCTGTGGCTACGTAACGGATCAGTCGTGCACCATGAAGGTACATCTGAGAGTTCATACCGGCGAGCGACCATTCAAATGCCATTTGTGCGCCAAGAGCTTCGCGGTAAACAGCACACTGAAGAAGCACCTGCGCACCCACACGGGTGAGCGTCCGTATAAGTGCGACCTTTGCCCCCAGAGCTTCACCTTGAAGATCACAATGCAGAACCACCGGCGCGTTCACACGGGCGAGGAGCGACCGTATAAATGCCACCTGTGCCCCCGGAGCTTCTCAGTAAGGTGCCAATTAAATAACCACCTGCGCACCCATACGGGCGAACGTCCGTACAAGTGCAACATGTGCCCTGCGAGCTTCAAAGATAGCAGTTCATTGCAGTATCACCTGCTTGGCATTCATGCCCTCAGTCAAGATAGCCTCGAAGAACACATGCGCCACCATGAATGTCAGTGATGATTTCAGTGCAAGTTCTACTCTCTGAACTTTTTTTTTTTTTTGCAAAGGTAAGTTTGATTCTTTGAGAGCACTGTGACAGTGCTGAGTTATTCAGGGTAGCAGTATAGCTGTGGGTCTTGTAGCAGTGGCATTGCTTCATCATTGTTCCTATAGCAGTGCTGTGCATACAGTAAAATATAACATTCTTGGATTACACTGGTGGTGCTTATTTACAGTGTTCTTAATTGAAAATTTTAATACATTCGAACCCTTTTATAAGAGACACTGATGTATGAGACAAATGGGTATATGAGACACCAGTATTTTTGTCACTTCTGTCGCTCTTCTGAAAACGGCCCGAAGGAATGACTGAAAACACAGGAACAGTCTTTTCGTCTTTTCTGTCACGCTGCTTTCATAATAACGAATCTGTACCAACTCGGCCAACTGCCAGTCTTACTTTCACTCTCTTTTTTTCAAAATCTGCAGGTCCAAAAGGTATTAGACGTGGAGAGTTCGGTTGAATGGATGCTGCGAGCGTGAACATGGCACATTTTCATGTGCATTACAGCACAAAATATTTGTTTGTTTCACAGAGCAGCAATCACACACAGTGTCATGATGATATGCGCATGCATGTTAAACACTTATGACTACAAAATTTCATTTCCCCCAGTATTCAGCATGTCTTAACTCTGCCCAGCAGATCACCAAAGCTTTCTTAAATTAGAACAAGCAAATAGCGAAGATTACCATTTTAATGGCCTTTCTAGTTGAAAAATAGTTATTACTCAGTAATGCCTGTCATTAGGCTGTGTAATGTAACATTTCTAGAGGCTTCGCAAAATCCCTAGATTCAATAAAAAGACACCAAATCCCTGAAAGATGCAGAAAATCTCTAGGGTTGGCATCACTGGCGCAAAGCACCTGATGGTAGGCGGTAGTTTCTACTTGATCCGTGCAGCGTCCTCCTTCCTAATGACACCACTCTGTCTCCCAAATGCTTGCGTTCGACGCGGTGGTGTAGCGGTTACGGTGCTCGGCGGCTGACCCGAAGGTTGCGAATTCGATCCCGGCCGCGGCGGTCGCATTTCGATGGAGGCGAAATGGTAGAGGCCTGTGTACTGTGCGATGTCAGTGTACGTCAAAGAACACCAGATGTTTAAAATTTACGGAGCCCTCTACTACGACGTCTGTCAATCATATCGTTGTTTTGGGACAGAAAACCCCAGATATTATATGATCAAATGCTTGCGTGAAAGTCCTCTTCCATGAGAAAAAGGCAAAATTTTGTATGGGAAAGCCATCTTTTTTGGGTGGTTTTGCACTGTCCGCCGGTCGATATATCAAATGGGCGGCTGTTTTTGTTTGATGTAGCCACATTTTCCTATGCAATGATGTTTAAGCATTGCCATGTTCAAAAATAATTCGATATAAAAGATATTCGGTTGACCCAAGTGCTATATCGTGGCCGATGCCCGACTACATTATGGTGGCATAACTACATATTGTTTACGTCAGTGACCGGGCAATATGGTTCAGGTGTTTCCATCGAAATGACTGATGCAAAGCATACGGCGAGCAATATGAGCACAGTTACTTGATGCCAGTTTTTAAGAACCAATAAATCATACAGAAAAACAGGTCATCGCACGCAGCGCCCTGTGCTGCTGAGAGGCATCATCCATTGTCAAACTGTTGCAACGTGTGAAATTTATTATTATACAGAGGCTTTATGTTCAGCGGCGCTTTTGAAAAGTAAATCCGTTCATTTGACATGTTCTGGATTTTTTTGCGCTTCTACACAAAAATTCCAAAGAATCTTTGAGGCAGACGTGCGCTAGCCCTTTCGGGTTCCGCAAAAAACGTCCCCGGAAGATACGTCCCCTGAATGAACGTCCCCGGAAAAAATGTCCCTGGAAAAATTGTCCCCGTTTTCATTGTTGGAAAAAACGTCCCCACATGGACACCGTCGAACGTTGCGCCTTCCAGTCGGCAATTATTTATTTCTCAAAGAAAAAAAAAAAAGATGTGCTCGAAGATTGCGGTTTACTGAAATATTACTGATGAAGCACCATAATGACACCATAGCACCTCAGGGACCTTATTATTCCGGCACCTTGGAGTATGACTGCGCTGAGCGCTTCCTGTGCTACGATATTGGCCCAGAACTGAGTACAGACTGCTTGTATTTGCCAGCACAACGTGCTTGAAGTTATTAGCCGAGAGCGGCACCTGGTTTGTGGACGGAAACTTCGATCTCGCTCCCAAGGGATTTCTGCAGTTATACTTTGTTCTTGCACCGCTAGGTGAGGGCGTTGTATCAGTTGCTTATGCCTTCATGACAAGGAAGAACCAGGAAGCGCACGAGGATATGTTGAAGTCACTACGGGACCAGTGCGAACTCCTTGGACTCACTTTGTATCCACTTGGCATTATATGCGACTTCGAGAAGGCGGGCTTGAATGATGTAAAAGCAGTTTTTGGAGAAGACGTCATGACAAAGGTGTGCTTCTTCCATTTGTGCCAAAGCACCTGGCAAAAAATTCAAGAGCTCGGGCTGGTCACCCTTTACAGGCAAGATCAGGAGTTTCGAACTTTCATGGGAATGCTGGACGCCCTCGCTTTCCTGCCTTCTGACGACGTACCAGATGGAATGACCGCATTGAAAGGTTTAATGCCAGAAGCTGGCCAAGAAGTACTAGAGTATTTTGACGAAACGTATGTTTCAGGTACTTACAGGCGGGTAAAGAGAGCTGACAACACAGTTCGTCTGTGACGAACACCTCCCACTTACCCCCCTGCCATGTGGAACGTCTACTCGGCCACTCTTGATGGAGGGCACAGGACAAACAATCATGCGGAGGCCTGGAACAGAAGGCTGGGAAGCATCGTGGGCCACAGCTGCCCAACAGTGTGGAGGGCCATTGACGCCTTGCGCTCGGAAGAAGCCACTGGGACGATGAAGATGGCCCAGTCTCGAGTTGGTACACCCCCCAAAGAAGAGCAAATCAGCGGTCACTGCCGAGAGGATGAAAGTTGAAGATTTCCTGAGGGCTGTGGGACACACGATTTGGTTTTAACTTTATTCGTTTTCGAGCCCACTTTGGCCGAAAATTCACGAAGTGTCGAATAAAGATTGCAGTTTTTGTCAAGTGAGTTCGCACTTTATTCATTTCGCGGTTACTTTTCACCTGGGGACTTTTTTTCCTAGACAGCAATGCGAGAGGGGGCGTTTCTTCCGGGAACGTTTATTCAGGGGACGTATCTTCCGGGGTCGTATATTCCGGGGACGTTTTTTCCTACACCCAGCACTTTCAGTCAAAATGTCTAAAGGAGGTCTCGAAGTAGACCACGTTGTGAGCTTGTTTGATAGAATAAACTGAGCGATACTGTTCACTGCTTAAAAGGGCTAATAAATGAGTATGCAAACACTCTTGAGGCGCGAAGGTAACATCTCGAGAAAGGTCTGTTTTACGTCTTCTTGCAGACCAAGATGTCTGTAGCCATTTCGAAACATTTTCTTTTTTTTTGAGCATTTGTGCATCGTGTGTCACAAGAAATTAGATCGGTTGTGTTGAAATGCGCTCTACAACGTAACGAAAGCACTTCGCCCTAAAGCGAATTTAAAAATTTTATTAGACGTAAAATGCTATAACGAGTGCCACATGACAGCAAACCATGTAGCTGTTTTCAATCAGTTCTTGTTACGGGAAACTTCCTTAAAGCTTTTCACAGACAGCTCCCTGGGCGCCGCCATAGTCCTCTCTGGGCTGCGCTAAATAGGCGGGACTCCCCAAAAATGCACTGCTGAGGCTGTGACATCAGCCTTTGTACTTACTCCCGCGCGCAGCCCAGGGTCGCGGTGTTTTTTCTCTCTGTGAAAAGATATATATATATATATATATATATATATATATATATATATGCGTATGTTTGGGAGTGTGCACGTGCATTAATTCGGTTTGAAATCTGAAATACTTTTCGTGCAGTAACACTTATCTGGGCGAGTTAGCAATAGCAACGGCGCGACTGAGGCGGGACGAAGAGCACGAAGGGACCAAATACAGCGCTCGTGTGTGGCGCATGTGTTCGTCCCTTAATTGTCCCAAGCATATACGTTCCGTAACTAAAACAAAATGTCTTCACAATGGCTATCAGCGGATGGCTTAGGACATCAAGTGCTTGTCATATCTTTACGATGGACAGTAGCTTGACCTAGCGCTAGCTGTTTCAAACTCAATCAAGCTAGTAAACAACTTATTAATTGATGGAGTCACTTCGTTTTTTTATTTGAGTTATTATTTGTAAGAGTAGTGCGGCTCCATTAAAGCTGGCTGTTCACACTGAGTACAACGCAAAATAAGCTATTTCACGTCTAAAAAACGTCCTGAATGGCTAGCCGAAACAGCTAATAGATGTCTTGGTCAGGACATTTTGTAGCTGTAGACGGCTATACAGCGCTATCCGACCATCGGATAGCCGTGCTAATGTCACGCTAGAAGTTGTCAGAAAACGTCTTGACAAGACCAAGCTAAGACGTTTCTCAGATAGTTTTTAAAGAAGTTTTCGGAATTTCGTAGTAATGGCTTTAGAAATATAAAACAAGCTAATGTAACTGCATTTTCAGCACATCTGGTCGGCTGCCTGACGGCTACCATAGGAAAATAGAGATTGAAGGCACTGAAAAGAGCTCCCGCGAGAGCTCTCCGTTTTTCTCCCTCTTCCTATGTCAGTCATCGTGCAGGTGACCAAACAATCAAGCAACATCACTAACAAACCTGTTCATCTACGCATGTCCTCACTGTGGCATCTATAAGTTTTCGACGTTCAGTTACTCGCGTCTATTTTGCCCCGAATAAAGTTATTTCACTCCCTCATACTTCAGTGCCATGTGCCGCGATAATTAATGGCTACTTCAGCACATCACATATATCCAATTGTCATATAGAACACATCGGTTTATAATAAATCTGAACACGCAGAGGACTAACACGTACTTTATAAATGACGTTTAGTGTACGGCGCACACATAATCGTGCTTATCAGCAGCAATAAATTATCCCATGATGTTGTAAAACCGGCTTTATTAATGAATAAAGCACAACCGAATGTGATGCAAAATACGACAGAAGGTAACCGCACAAGGTGAAGCTGATTGTCGCGGCAGCAACATAAATTCAAGTTCCGAATGGATGCACTCCAGGTCCCGTCAAAGAAACTGCGCTGGCTTCCACATTAGCTGGCGCAGTCTCAGGCCCAATGTCGTGTACAAACAGTAGTGAAGAAAAGCTGCATAAAAAAAAGCAAGTAAGCTAGGTATGATTTACAACAAATAACATAGTATCAAGCCATTCTAAAGGCTGATTTCCAATCACAGATGTGATGAAGTGTATAAACGACAATCAATCATAACTGCACATGGTTGTAAGCAAGCAAGCAAGCGCTCGCTCCCACGCAAACACTCACATACGAGCTGTAACTGGTAGGTGTTCTCTGCTGTAACCCTCAGAAGAACAACCCACGAAACACAAAACCTCTAAAAGACTTCTCGAAACGGCTACAAATAACTATAGACGTCTTGGTCTACAGAAGACCTAAAATAGACATTTTGAAAATCTAAGATTCGTGCCTCAAATGTGTTTGCGTACAGTTTATTTGCCTTTTTAACAACTACGAGAGCCTTTTTTGCCAAACAAGTTCATAACGTCTACACGAGACATATTTTAGACATTCTGTAGTGCGAGCGCAACACGACTACTTCAGTTATTCTTCGAACGTTTTGTCGAGAAGCGCCGAAATGCCAAATCGTACGCAGGCGCGCATTGGCGCGCACGCGCAGTACGCATCAGCTTCGGTCGGCGGGGTGCTCATGTTGAAACTTGTCCTTCCTCCGTAACGGTAACGGTCCGTGGTGGTTCGATTGGCAGGCCGGCGGTCATCGTTTGGTGTTTCGTGAAGCGTTTCCACCATTTCTGTACGGATAACTGTCTCTTATGCGGTAGCAAGTAACTATGCTCACACTGTTTTCCGCATATATTCCATCAGTGTTTCGTGAAACAAGCTCTACTGTGTGTTTTCGCCGACGGTTCGTTACAACAATGGCCGGATCTGCTAGCCCTAGCCACCTTCGTTGCAACTCGGAACTTCGCACGTTCGAATAACGTACTTTTCTCGGTAAGTGAAATTAGGTGCGCCTGACTTTTCGTCATTACAACTGGAACTTTATAGCATAACTTGTAATTAAAACATAAAATAGGACATTTCCCTGCTGGTGGTTGAATCTTCGTCGAACGCAAAACTATATATGGGGGGACGCGCCGGTGCGAATCGTAAGCCGGACTTACTCGCCCTGTTTCGGGTCCTCTTGTTCTTCTGCGGCTTACAGCAGAGAACACCTACCAGTTAAAGCTCATGTGTGGGTGTTTGCGTGCGAGTGCTTGCTCGCTTGCTTACAACCATGTCGGCCGGTCGCTAACGAATAAAGTGCAAGGCTCCTCGATCGCTTTGTGGGTGCAGTTATGATTTATTGTCGTTTATAAATACATGACCCTATTTTATCACATCTGTGATTGGAAATCAGCCTTTAGAGTGACTTGAAGTTGATACTCTGTTATTTTTTGTAAATCATGAAGCTTACTTGCTTTTTTTGTATGCAGCTTTTCTTCACTGCTGTTTGTACAAGACATTGGGCCTGTCACCGCGCCAGCTAATTTGGAAGCCACTGCAGTTTCTCTGACGGGACCTGGAGTGCATCCATGCGGAACATGAATTTATGTTGCTGTCGCGACAATCAGCTTCACCTTGTGCGGTCACCTGCTGTCGTATTTCGTGCCACATTCGGTTGGGCTTTATTAATTAATAAAGCCGCTTTTACAACATCATGGGATAATTTGTTGTTGCTGATAAGCATGATTATTTGTGCGCCATAGACAGAACGTCATTTATGAAGTTCGTGTTAATCCTCTGCGTGTTCAGATTTATTATAAACCGATGTGTTCTATATTCAAATTGGATATATGTGATGTGCGCGCTAAAGTAGCCATTAATTTTCGCGGCACATGACACTGAAGTATGAGGGAGTGAAATCGTCGAAACACTTAAAGACGCCGCAGTGAGGACATGCGTGGATGAACAGGTATGTTAGTGATGTTGCTTGATTGTTTGGTCACGTGCACGACGCCTGACATAGGAAGTGGGAGAAAAACAGGAAAGAGCTCTCGCGGTAGCTCTTTTCAGTTCCTTCAATCTCTAACTTCCTATGGTAGCCGTCAGGCTGCCGACCAAATGTGCTGCAAATGCAGTTAGTTACATTAGCTTGTTTTATATTTCTAAAGCCGTTACTACGAAATTCCGAAAACGTCTTTAAAAAACATCTAAAAAACGTCTTAGCTTGGTCTTGTTAAAACGTTTTGTTTAGACAACTTCAAGCGGGACATTAGCACGGCTATCCGACGGTCGGATAGCCGTCGGTAGCCGTCCACGACTACAGAATGTCTTGACCAAACATCTATTAGCTCTTTCGGCTAGCCGTTCAAGTCGTTTTTTAGACGTGAAGTAGCTTCTTTTGTGTTTCATGGGAAGATGACCCGAAATTGTGGCTTACAAATTACGATTCGCACCGGCGCGTCCCCAATGTTACCCATGTATAGGCACCCGTCATTGACCAGAGGGCGCGATGGAGCTCTTGTGCCGCCTCAGCATTGACGGTAGCGACCGCCAGGGATACCAAGAAAATGAAACGCTCGCTGACCACATCGCCGCCCTCAAGTGTCTTCATGATGAAACAAGCGCGAAATGCACGAAGACTTAGATTTCGCGCTTGTTTCATCATGAACCTTTACCAACATGCCCACTGGCAGTCATCCTCAAGTGTCCCCTTTGGGTGCCTTTTCAACAAACGCTTCCTGGGTGCTTCCAATCACCCGTGACCCCTCTACCCCCCACCTGAAAAAAGATGCAGCTGTGCCCTGGCGAGTCCGATTTTGCTGCGTCCACTCGCTAGGCTGTGTGTTCTGGCGCTACCGTCGCACCTCGTAAACTGAATTGACGGGTGCCTATAGTTTCGCGTTCGACTTATGATTCATCATCATCATCAGCCTGTCTACGCCCACTGCAGGGCTCTCCCATGTTTCGCCAATTAACCCGGTCCTGTGCTTTCTGCTGCCACGTTATACCTGCAAACTTCTTAAATCTCATCTACCCACCTAATTTTCTGTCTCCCCCCTCACGCGTTTGCCATCTCTTGGAATCCAGTCAGGGCCACTAAACCACCCAGAGTTCGAAATTCAGTTTTGGTGGGGAAGTTGTGCACGAGTGTACAACGAACACGGAGCCGTGAGAATTTTTCGAAACGGTGCCATAATACCGGAGTTATACGAGTTTGATCATCGAAACGCGGCGATCGCTTCTTTCGCTCTTTCCATCGCTACCCTCCGTTGGTATCCTCTCCCAAAGCCGCTTTGCCCTCTCGCCGAGGCATACGTCATCGCCGACGCGCTGCTCGAAACACCGTCACTTCCGGTTGCCGCGACTCTCCGCACTCCGTGTGCTCCGTCGACTGCGTGCTTGTTGTCTAACCGCTGCTGCCGTGCCGGCCCGTCGAATCGTGCCGGCATGGACCCTGTGTTGCGCGCACGCCTTCAAAGGATCGCCAACATGATGGATCCGTACGGTGACACGCCGTGCCAGACCACCTCCGCACGAGATGAGGAGCCGCCGCCACCGCCTTCCCCGGATCGTGGATGCACGAAAACCATCGCAAAACACCACGCTAAACACAGTTGGATTTAGTTCGCGCAGTTGCGTCACGGGCCGCAGTAGCTGACTCGCATGCGCGCACACGCGGGAAACACGACTGTTGCGGTTTTGCTGTCACTCAAGTGTCGCCAGTGCGAAGTCGGCGACGGGAATGACAGCGGGTTGGTCCGTTCCGTACGCAAGTAGAAGCAGTGAAAAGATCGGAGAAGTGTTTGGACAAAACAACAGCTTTAATTTAGCTATTGTGGCACGAGCACACTAAATAGAACACTTCAGAAAAAACTAACAATAAACAACTAGAGTCAAACAATGAGCTTACAAAAATACACAAAATCAGTTAACGCTAAAACTAACAATGGAATGAAATAAAACCGAAGAAACGCGAAAGTCATACGTGTGATGACCGGCAGCGTTGCGTCCACGACAATCGGATGCGAGAAGTCCCGCAGATTTCTCGCACGACTGCGATGTCGGTGGGTCCGAGTTGCAACGCCGATGGTTCCGGGAGTTAGGGCTTGAAGGAGATCTCAGGCAGGTTGAGTTAACCTGAGATTGAAGTCCCGATGCCTACGTTGCAGACGTGTCTCAACTATGCGAACGGCTAAGTTTAGGTGGCCAGCCGATACAAAGCGCACACTAAAAACTTCTAGGAGAGATACTCGTTGATCTACTTCTACTCCATGTTTCTCAAGCAACTAGACTGATTAGCAGGGCGATATCCTGCGCTTAAATCCCCTTCATGTCCCCTCACTCTCTTCCGGGGAAAAAGGGACCATCAACATGGGTCCAATCATGCGCGTTTCATTGTCGCAAACTCTGCCCTCAAAATATTTACGACGCCCCTTTTTAATTAGGGGAGGGTTCTCCATTAATCAAACGACACAACCCGTTTACGGTGACTGCGTAGGCGGCTCGTGCACGTGCAGCTCTTTCCGTGGGAACGCGTCTCATGCCGAGCGTTTGCAGCCAAAACTTCGGGGCACACTGCGGCTTTCTGCCGTCGCCGCGGTACTGAACAAAGAAAGCAACACTCCCTTCTGCTGCTCTTCGCGGCTCTTTCAACAACCTTTCACGCCCAAGCCGGTGCGCCGGTCAGCAGGGTGGGTGCGCGCGCGTAATCGGCGTGACGAGGGGTCGAAAAAGTGGCATCCCGTGACAACAACGAACAACGAGGAGCGCGGCCAGCTGATTGCTGACTTACCGGAAGTCGTAGTTCGTGTGCGACCAATCGCAGATGGCTAGCACTCGACGTCAGATATGCACACCCTGACGTCAGATATGCACACCATGACGTCATGCTGAGGCCGGAAGGGCTCGGAAAGGAGGAGCGATTGTCTTTTCGAATTTGTGGCGCGCCCGCGGCTTTGTAGCGCTGCCGCGTGTGGCATCGTTCATCGTGACGGCATTCTGTACACGCTGCGCGTGTTTACTTGACATGTTTGAAAAATATCGGAGGGGGTTTAGTGGCCCTTTAATGACCAGCGGTTATCCTGCCGACGTGCTATGTGCCCGGCCCATATCCATTTGTTCTTCTTGATTTCAACTATGATATCCTTAACCCCCGTTTGTTCCCTGACCCACTCTGGTGGCGAATACTGAGATGAACGCAAAAAAGAATTATCGAAATCGGTACACGATAACGGAAGTTATAAGCCGTCAAACTTCAAAACCCCAGCAGACGACGAGAAAAAACGTTCCCTTTCGCATTTCACTCTCACACTGACGTCAAAGGCCGCTTCCAATCACCGCGCGCCTCTTACAGAGACGAACCGGACGACTTGCCTCGTGGTGGCTAGAGTGCCCGCGCCCCCGCTTAGAGTGTGGTCATTCTTTGAAAGGGTCGACACCGCCTCGCCATAGAGTAACATAAAAAGTTAAGAGAGGACACTCCCATAGACCCCAGCGGCTGAATTTCGGTTCGCAGCGCTCCAAACGGGTCGGGGGAACCTTTGCAGCCTCGGAGATGATGGGGACCGTAGAAACGGTGGTCTCGAAAGCCATGTTCTAGAGATCAGAAAAATTACACGGCCTCCGAGACCACTTCTGTGGATGTGCTCGTCTCAGAGGCCATGCTTTAATTGCGTTTTTTTTTTTTTCACGCGTTGTTTGCATGCATTGATTAGCTTCGTGTAAGCTATACCGCCAGAGCGGCAAGCACACGATGCCACTGTGTGTTTATGCAGACATTTTAAATAAAACGTAAGAACTCTTGGAAGAGACGAAAACTTTTATTTTCAAGCCATTCTTGGTAAGCACATGCACACTTACATGCGCGCACGAAGACGTGGGTTCATTGCACTGCAAGACATGGCAATACAGCTGCCATATCTTGAGTTTAAATTTTACAGAAACAATAAACAAGTAGGCGACATTATGAAAGGCCCCACACAACAGTAAAACTGCAGTACACGCGCACGTACGCATACAGTTAACGACGCAGCGCGACAGTAGTTGCCGTAGTATTTGACTCCGGACGGCATGATCTGAAAAAATAAAAAAAAAAGAACGAAAAAAAAGGATGTTGGCTATGTCTTCTCTCCCGCTTTAGCCCAAATTTTCTCCGACGCACTTCACATCACCTTTTTGCGAAAAACAGTCACGAGTAGATTCAGCAGCTAAAACAAAGCAATATTTGGCGCCATGCATGCGTTACCGAGGCAGTCGTGTTTATTCAGAAGATTAAATCGTAGCCTCAGCTAACAAACATTTTTCTCGATTCACAAATTCTCTCTAATTGTGCTCGTAACAAGAGCTTCAAGAAAAATGCGAACGCCACAATTAAATAACGATGTTAAGCCTAACTGCACTCTTCTTCACACAATTTCACGCATTGAATTCGAACTACGTGTACCGGCACAAAAAGAAAAAAAAAACCTGACGACGCAAGCGGCGACTCACTTACTCGCGCCAAGAAACGATTTTCTCGCAAACATGCGCGAAGTGAGGAGCGCAAGAAAGCTCTCTGCGCCGAACAGCACAAGCGACAAATGTTAGCTTAACATGACGAATACAATACGCACTTTGCAAATTAATGACGGCGTTCTTACCAATAGCAGCCGCCAAGCTGAGAGGCACACGTAACAATTCAAGACCACGTAGCACGTTATCGCACATCTTTTATCGCGTCATCCTGCAGCTGTCCGTACTTCATTGCATTAAACGCTCATGAACACGGAGCGTGACAACGTTGCCGTCGCGTCGACGCCATTCTGCACTACTCTCGCACCCGATACCCGATTCATGTCCGATCCTGCCCGACGATATCGAACCGTCCAATCGCAGGCGATAAAGATAAATTCAGAGCCGCATTGCGACAAGTAGACGCATTTTACAACTAAAAAAGGTACTGAAGTAGATAACAAGTACGCGCGTTCCCTTGAAGATAGAGAGTGATGTGTCGCCCTCTCACGGCCGACATGAAGCTGCGGCTCCGCCGCTTTTGGCCCGAGTGACCACTCTTGTAATTTGTATGTTACTCTATGGCCTCGCCTCGCGCGTCCGCCATGTTTTACCCCACGCCGTGCTCTTTTTAAGCGTGCACGCGGCGCCTGCCGCCTTGTCGCCCGTCTGATTCGTCGCGAGTCCCGCAAGATGACTGGATGTTGCGTGCCACAGTGCACGAACCATTCTAGGAATGGATGGAAGATGTTTTCTTTGAATACTTTTATGGACAATGATAATAAAGCGTGACAAGTGGCAGCCGACGTAGCCGACGAGTGCCTCTCGTCTATGCAGCGTGAGTCGGGTACTTTTGGGATGATTTTTAAGACGGCGTGTATATTACTAGCAACGCCACTACAAGTTATATGTGTGGTTTTGAATGCGTGTTGGTGCCTCGAACGTTGAGAACCGTTCTCATAAATTTGGCGTTGTTTTCGGGGTGTGCTTGGAAATCGTACTTTCGCTGTCGCGGGCATCTCCTTCTTCTTCTTTTTTTTTTTGATGCATGAACGTGTGATTACGAATATTGTCGCGTCTGTAATGAACTGCAACTATTCACTCCGAGTTGTGTTTTCTTGCGGAACAAGAACGACAAATAGAAAACAAAAATGTTTTTTCGTTATCCGGTGGAATAATTTTCCAGAATTACCTCCCTGAAGGAACGCTTTTTGTGTACCATACACGGTCATTAATTTCAACGCGCAATTTGCGGCGCTGAAAAAAATGGCTGCAGATCCACGAAGTGAATGAGGATGACGGAGCGAAGCTAGGTCCTAAGGTGCATAATGTCTACGTTGAAGTCGCCGACTAGTATAAAGGACGGACAGATATGGACAGACGCACGCACAGATGGACGGACGGACGTATCCACGGACGTACGGAGGGATGGACGCACGGATAGATACACGGACGAATGGACGCACGCACGGACGGACAGATGGACGGACGGGGGGGGACGGACAGATGCACGGATGGACACCCGGACGGATGGACAGAGTACGGTCTATTTTTAAATCATATGCGCGCTATGAAAGCTCTTTGTACGGTATATGTAACAGCCAGGCCCGTAGCCTGGAATTTTTTTCGGGGGGAGGCCCACTTGCAAAAAACACCCATTTTCACTATTTATTTTATTTATTTTCGGTAAAACACCCCCCCTCCATGAGAATTTCGGGGGGGAGGGCCCTAGCCCCCCCCCCCCCCCCGGCTACGGGCCTGGTAACAGCTGGGTTTCGGTCCGACGGTGACAACGGACATCGTGAGAGCCTAAGGAGCTTCGCTCCTAAAAACTGAAGCATCACAGAGTAGAGTCGTTTCCGCTGCGATCGCTAACGACATTGTGATGCTTACCGCATTTTAGCTGGTATTTTCTCGAAATGGGAAATACAGCCGTATTTTAAATAGGCATTCAATAGGAGGACACGAGGACGAATATATCCGGCAATCGGTCACATAAAACAGTAGCCTCGGAACCTGCGTGCGAATTCTATTCGCTTTAAGATTTAGCTAAACAGCGAGTAATTTAAATCTTAGGGTTCTCACGTCAGCAAATTTATCACTGCTGATGCATGTTGGGAAATGCTGTGTGTATGCGGTGTAAAAATAAATAAATAAACGAACATATACACCCGCAAAGTATAAAAGTGAATAGTGATGCCTCCAGCTCTCAGTGATCCAAAGCATCTGTGCACCACGCAGCCAGCGGCCGCGCCGGCGGTGAGGGTCATTACGTCCTGCAACACCTTTAGGCGCGAAACATTCGATTACTTGCTGTGATACGTGCCTACAAACCTATAACTAGCAACATCCGTGAATGATTATGCGTTTGCGAAGGCAAGTCTAGCCCAAAGTGTCTTTACTCGTGAGCAAAAGGCTGCGAATACGCGCGCTGGCAGTGCGCGCAATGACGATTGGGCTCAGTAATGGCGACCGCTGTAGCAGACGACGCGCTTGTCTCCACCCTGAACGGAGCGGAGGCGAACGAGCGCTCATGCGAGCGGCGAGCGCATCGAGGCACTCTAGTGGTGGCTAGTGGTGGCTAGAGTTCCTGTATATGCTACCTTTAGGTAGCAGAGTTGCGCATCTGTTTTCCAAACGCCGCTAGCAACCATGCCCTGCGGAGAAGCTGATGCACAGGCTGCGCCCGGAAACATGGCTGCGCCGCCGAAAGCGGTTGCCGTCCACCTAGAATCTATTGTGGCGGCAGCCAAGCCAAGCCAAGCCGCCAGGCAGCGCCACTCCGCTGCTCTCTGGAACCTCCAGAGAACAGGAATAAAACCAGTTGATGTTTGGGATCCACACCGCGCGGTCGTGTCTGCTTCTCCCGCGCGTACACGCGTCCCAACAGTGGTGACCCGGACGAGGCTTACCGCCTTTTTCAAGCGATCGACGCCATGGAGACTCCCCCTGACGCACCGGCCATCTCCGCCGTCGACATCAGGCTCCCGCCGTTTTGGACAGCGGACCCGCAGCTATGGTTCCTGCAGGTGGAGTCCCAATTCACCGCTCGTCGTATTGCCGCTGAGCTAACAAAGTACCACCACGTGGTCGCTAGCCTCCCACCGGCGATAGCGAGCGAAATACGCGATCTGTTGGTCGCTCCACCTTCAGAGAACGCGTACTCAACACTCAAACAGCTGCTCATCAGCCGCCTCACGCCGTCGGAGCCTCAGCGACTGCAGCAGCTACTGCACGACACCGAGCTCGGGGACCGGACGCCCAGCCAATTGTTGCGCCACATGAGGCAGCTGTTGCACACGGCCGGCGCAGCCACCACCGATGCCGACAGCAGACTGCTTCGCGAGCTGTTCCTACAGCGACTTCCGGTCAACGTGCGCATGGTCCTCGCCTCGGCTGCCGACAAACGCCTGTCTCAACTCGCCAAGCTCGCGGACTCAGTGCTGGCGGTCGCTCCGCCGTCTGTCGCGGCGCTACAGCCAGACATCGCCGGCGGCGCGCCTGCGACCACGCTGCATGACATCCGGGAGCAGATATCCCGCCTCGCCGCTACCGTCGCAGCGATGCAGGCCCGCAGCCCTCCCGAGGAGCGCCAGCGCCCAGCAGCGCAACAGAGAATCTGCTGGTATCACAGGAAGCATGGCAATGCTGCTCTCAAATGCATTCCTCCTTGCGACTATGCGGGAAACGGGAGCGGCCGGCACTGAGGACGACCAGTGTCACAGAGGCCCCCGAACGTCGTCCATCAGTGTTTTTTCCTCACCGACCGCGACAGTGGCCTTCGATTCCTCGTGGACACCGGCGCTGAGGTGAGCGTGTTGCCGGTTGGGTCCACCGATCGCCGTGTCCCCAGTGCGTCCCCCCCTTCAGGCGGTCAACAACACAACCATCGCCACCTACGGACATCGCTCGCTGCCACTAGATTTAGGCTTGAACAGAACGTTCCGGTGGATTTTCATCGTGGCAGCAGTGAAGTTCGCCATCTTGGGTGCGGACTTTCTTCGGCATTTCGGCCTTCTCGTCGACGTGCGCAACCGCCGCCTTCACGATCCCGTGTCGCAGGCAACTGTGCAAGGCAATCCCTCGCCCCACCCTCCGCTGAGCCCCACTCTGCTCGGGCCGTCCGGTGCAGAACGTTTTACTCGCATTCTGCAGGATTTTCCCGAGTTGACGAGGCAGCCGCCAGCCAGCGCCGCGGCGAAGCACGAGGTACGCCACTACATCGCCACCAGCGGCCCACCCGTGCACGCGCGGCCTCGCCGTTTGCCTCCAGAGAAGTTGAAGGTCGCACGACAGGAATTTGAACACATGATGGAGCTAGGGATCATCAGACCCTCGTCGAGCGCCTGGGCATCTCCACTTCATATGGTGCCAAAGTCAACGCCGGGAGACTGGCGACCATGCGGGGACTATAGGGCGCTGAACCAGGTAACGACTCCAGACAGATACCCGGTACCGCACATACACGATGTCACGACGAGGCTTCACGGTGCCACTATCTTCTCGAAGATCGACCTGGTGCGGGCATACCATCAGATTCCCGTTGCCCCGGAGGACGTCCCGAAGACCGCCATCGCAACGCCTTTCGGACTTTTCGAATTCCTCCGAATGCCATTCGGACTCCGAAACGCGGGTCAGACATTCCAGCGGTTCATGGACGGTGCTATACGCGGCCTCAGCTTCTGCCACGCCTATCTTGACGACTTGCTAATCGCCAGCAGCACTCCGGAAGAGCACGCGAATCATCTGCGCATCGTCTTCCAGCGCTTAGTGGAGCATGGCGTGGTCGTGAACATGGCCAAATGCGAGCTTGGTGTGCGGCAGCTCTCGTTTCTTGGACACGTCATCTCCGCCTCAGGAGTTCTTCCTCAACCCAACAAGGTTGAAGCCGTGCAAGGATTTCCGCAGCCGACCGCCAAGCGCCAGCTTCGGGAATTTCTGGGTTTGGTAAACTTCTACCGCCGTTTCATTCCCCGCTGCGCCCAGATCCTTCAACCTCTCCACGACCTGCTGGCCACTTCACGGAATGGCTCAGACACCCTCTCCTGGTCTCAAGAAGCAAAAGAAGCCTTCTGCGAGGTCAAGGACGCTTTGGCAAACGCCGCACTGCTTGAATACCCCAGGTCCGGTGTCCCGCAGAGCGTAATGGTGGATGCCTCCGATACAGCCGTCGGGGCTGTATTACAGCAGCTCGTTGGGGGGAATCTGGCGCCCGATTTCCTTCTTTTCGAGGAAGCTAACACCTACTGAGCGCCGCTACAGCACCTTCGGGAGAGAACTGCTGGCCGTGTACGCTGCCATACGACATTTTCGCCATTTCCTGGAAGGTGTAGAGTTTTTCGTCCTCACCGACCACAAGCCGCTTACTTACGCATTGCGCTCGCTAAGCTCCGACGGTGGAACGCACGCAGCACGTGAACGGCGCCAAATGTCCTATATATCAGAGTTCACGACTGATATCCGCCACGTCAAAGGCGGCGACAACGAGGTAGCGGACGCCCTCTCACGGAATCCTGTGAACGCCATCACGCCCACACTACAGGTTGATCTTCCCGCTTTGGCAGCCGCTCAACGTGAAGATGACGAACTGAAACACCTGTTGGACCGCATCAAGCCAGCACACATGGACCGTGACGACGCCGTGTTGCCTCCACTAAGGGAATCATCGCCAGGACCCCCAGCTTCAATGCCAGCCCAAGTCCACGAGGTGCCCTCCCGGCTGACGCACAGCGGGCGGCTATCAAGAGCACCCACTCGCCTGGACCTTTAACTCCGTTCGGCAACTCACTAGGGGGGAGTGCTGTGGCGGCAGCCAAGCCAAGCCAAGCCGCCAGGCAGCGCCACCTCCGCTGCTCTCTGGAACCTCCAGAGAACAGGAATAAAACCAGTTGATATTTGGGATCCACACCGCGCGGTCGTGTCTGCTTCTCCCGCGCGTACACGCGTCCCAACACTATCAAGTCACCGTCGCGCGCTCTGTAGCCCGTTAGCTACGAACTGGTGCATTTATTTGCTTTAGATTCATGTGCTTAAGCTTCGACAGCAAAGTAGTTACGTCGACTCGGCACCGTTTTCGAAAAACATGCTGAAATAATCGATGCTGTAGGCTTAGCGAGTGGCGTTGGGTGCTCCCGGAAGCTCGGAGGACATATATTACGTGTTTGTCAGTTGTTCTTTATCCTCCATAGCTGGCGCCACTTGACGTGGCGGCAGCGGCGGCGCACGTTTTCGGCATTTTCGGCTCTACGATACGCCTTTTCGCAGCACTCCGGAAGAGCACGTTACCGCCTTTTCGCCGGATAGACTAAAAAACGCTTTTTTACTCCTATGGCACAGTCCCGAAAGCAAGTGTTTCTTCGTTCATCACCGGTCGTTGACAAGCCAGGCACGTCGACTGGCGATCGGCGACAGGCTTAAGCAAGTCGCCTGCAAAAACAGTGTGCGGCTTCACCGCATAGCTATGGTTGCTAGCGAGGCAAGATGGCGGACCTATGCGCAACTCTGCTCCCGTAGGGAGCATATACAGGAACTCTAATGGTGGCCGTTGTGCAGCACCCCAAGCGTCGTTTTGCAATTGTTTTCACATTATCATATTTAAAAACAGAAACCCTTTTGTATCTGAGGTATTATAGAAAGAGCTTTTATCATTTTTAGAGCACAATAGTGTGGTCTGTCTGGAACCGTATGAATATTACGCGCGACTTGTCGCATCGAACCATCATCGAACCAATCAAAACGAACGGCCTATGTCGATCGTCACTCCCACGTGGTGAAGCATCACTTCCGATCACAAAAATAGCCGCTGTATGTCGCTCTAGTCCAAAAACAATTATAACAGCATTGTTTTTGGCGTTGCCACTAGCACAACGATATCGGTGCATTCCACAGTTCCAGAAGAAGCGATGAGAACGACACGCTAAATTTGTGTCGCAGGGCCCCTTCAAGGTTACACCTATCATTTTCCTTTCCATCGCTCGCTGCGTCGTCCTCAGTTTAAGTTGAACCCTCTTTGTAAGTCTCCAGGTTTCTGCTCCGTAGGTAAGTACCGGTAAGATGCAGCTGTTATATACCTTCCTCTTGAGGGATAGTGGTAGACTACCATTCATGATTTCATAATGCTTGCCGAATGAGCCCCATCCCATCCTTATTCTTCTAGTTATTTCACTCTCATGGTTCGGCTGCGCGGTTACTACCTGTCCTAAGTAGACGTACTTACGATTCAACCATCAGCAAAGAAATGTCATATTTTACGTTTTAATTACAAGACATAAGCTATAAAGTTCCAGTAGTAATGACGAAAAGTCAGAATTTCACTTACCGATCAATGTACGTTATCCGAACGTGCGACGTTCCGAGTTGCAAACGCAGGTGGCTAGGGCGGCTTGGGCTAGCAGATCTGGCCATTGTTGTAACGAGCCGTCGGCGAAAAGGAATATATGCGGAAAACAGTGTAAGCATAGTTACTTGATGCCGTTAGAGAGGCTAGAAGGGTTTTATATAATGCCGTATAAGAGACAGTGATCCGCACAGAAAAGCTGGAAACGCTACACAAAACGCCAAACAATGATCGCCGGCCTGCCGATCGAGCCACCACGGACCGTTGCGGAGGAAGGACGTTTCAACATGAGCACATCATACTGCCGGCCGAAGCTGCTGCGTTTTAACGCGATAGCGTTAAAGGGGTACTGACACAAAATTTCGCGGCCGAGGCAGCCTGCAGGTTCGATTCCCGTGAACATGTGTACATCATCTGCAAAATATCAACAGCGAATATACCTTGGCAGGTATTTTAAATTCATTTTGAAGTTTGCGTGAGCGATCGGCTCCCTCGCGCTCCTGACACCATCAGAGGTGACCCTCGGTGACCCCCCCCTACTTCCCTCACGTGACCACGCTGCAACAAGTTGTGATGACGTCATAGCGGCCATTTTATTTTGCCGCGTTTGTTCCAGCGGTCTATACCAACGTTTATAGATACTTTTTTGGTCTATACTTCTTGGCGGCTGGTCGCGAGTCCGTGGCCGCGGCGCACGCGTTGAAAGTTTTGTGTTTGGCGACACTGCTGTCCAGTTTCCTATTCGAAAGGACTTCTTGATGCAGACCATGCGGAAGTGCGTCACAGTTCTGTGTGCTGACGTGATCGAGAGCTGCGCACGCTAGGTGGTGATAGTTGCACCCGGCCGGCGGCTAGTCGTTTTTCGAGCTCTCTCAAACCGAAACTGAAACTGGTCGGTAATGAGGAGCCTGTAATTAAATATCTGTCGCGCGCTGCAACAAACGAGGTGCCGTGTTATTACTAACAGGACCCCAGCAACACATTGCAGCAAAAAAAACGCGAGGCCAAATTTTTTTGTGTCAGTACCCCTTTAAAGGGATACTGAACGAAAATTTGAAAAACTGACGAAGACATCGAAATTCTACTCGGAAGATGCCATTGTTCCGTAAACAGAGTTTATTTCACGTATTTTTGAACAGTTGGCTGTATTTTTGGTGGATTGTCAGCGCGCGGCGGCTGCGCGCTAGCCGTGACGTCAGATTCTCCCTGGCGCATGCAGGGTGCACGTGCTCCTGTCCTTCTCTTTCTTTTCTCCACCTATATCCTTTCATTCCACTCTTTCCCTTCCACAAAAGCACTGATGCCTTACCATTGTTCGGTCCCCTAGTGGTTCTGGGAAACGTAGTGAGAGAGGAGGAGGAGGAGAGAATGGGAAAGGAAAAGACGCAATTTCTGCAGCCCTAGTTGGGAACACGGCTCAGTGCCGAAGTGAGAGCTAAGTTGCTGAGTGGGTTGAGAGCACGACCTCCTTTATGTTGAGAGACGCGGGCGACGGCTGCCATTGGCGGGATGCCCGTTTCCGGCGAGTTTCACGTCACATCCTCTAGTTCACGGCGCGGCCGCTAGACGCGGCGGTTTGTGAAAAACTCCATAAAATTCATTATTTTCCTCTAGTTTCTGCCTGAAATGAAGGTTGTGTCCATCGATTTCAACCCCCCAAACTTTAAATTTGGCTGGAAAGCTTGGCGGCAAAAAATATTGTTCAGGTATCCCTTTAACCCTTTCGGCCCTGGTGTCGTCAATTGACGACACCACACTGAATTTCTCCTAGCACCTCGAAAACAAAACCAAACCTGCTAATTCTTGGGCATGTATTTCTTCAACGATCCCCACTGCGATCGACGCCAACGTTGTGGCATTTTTGCGAAGTGTTGAGCCGTAAAGAAGAAGAAACTTGACCGAAGTCATGGGTGACGCCGAGGCTGCAGGTAAGGCGGCGTTTTCGGGATGATGTCCTGAAGTTGTTTTAAAGGAGTCCTGACACAAAAATTTTCGCCCCGCGTCTTTTTACTGCAATGTGTTGCTGGGGGCCTGTTAGTCATAACACGGCACATCGTTTGCTGCAGCGCGCGACAGATAATTAATACAGATAATTAATTACAAGCTCCTCATTACCGACACAGCCTCAGTTTCGGTTTGACAGAGCTCCAAAAACGACAAGCCGCCGGGTGCAACTATCACCACCTAGCGAGTGAAACGCTCGGTCGCGTGAGCACACAGAACAGTGACGCGCGTCCGCGCGGTCTGCATCGTCTGCTTGCATTCGCGTGTCACACATGCTGCGTGATGTCGTCGCCGTTATCGTCCTCGCTGTCGTCGTCGGGCTCATCGTCGTCTAATGGCGACGATTTTCTTGCGGCGGGGATGGAAGGAATTTTCGACGTGGCGAATCACTTCAGGTTTGACCCGCTGGCGAGGAGTGCTTCGTCGGGAAGCGACAGCGATACCAGCGACGACGACCACGATGAACCTCGCGTCGGCAATGTACAATGGGAAGACCCGACACATTCGTGCACAAATGTTCTGCAGGACGTTCGCTTTTTCGACGTGCAGGACGTTCGCTTTTTCGACGTTCAATATCCGATTGAATCACTCGATAACATTGTGATGCCCTTCAAGTTGGTGCCGAAAAAAGCTAGGTAACACCACAGCACCAGACGTGAGCGATGCACAGGGTCGAGTCGGAAGACCCATGTACGCCAAATCCGGCGCCTTTGTGTTAAAGCAATGCGCTTCGAAATGGAGCCCGCAAACGCGACTGTTCTGCACGGGGGGACCATGCAGCCCTGATACTCCTGACATCCACAAGCGCACACGAACTCGATCTACTTCTGCCGCCGAGGGCCGAGGTTCGTCGCGGGGAAACGTATGCAGCGATACGCCTGATCCCGACTTCGACGTGCAGAAGGAAACAGCGCAGAAGGATTTCGGCATTGTGGTCTGTCACTGCAGACCAGGCAGCACAGGGAAATCAAGAAGTCCTTGGGAGCAGGAAACGGGAAAGCTGTAGTGTCGCCAAACACAAAACTTTCAACGCGTGCGCCGCGGCAGCGCCGCCTCTTGGCCGCGACCACACACTCGCGAGCAGCCGCCGAGCAGTCACCAACAGCGCAGTGGCGAGCGCGCCAAAACATAAATGGCGGCTACGACGTCATCATAACCTGTTGTGTAGTGGAAGTAGGGGGGCCACCTCGGGTCACCTCCGAGGGTGTCCATGCCGCCAGGTGCGGCCTAGATTGCTGGATCGCGCACGCGAACTTCAAAATTCATATAAAATACCTTCCAAGCTTTATTTGCTGTCGATATTTTGCAGATGGTACACGCATGTACACGGGAATCGATCCAGCAGGCTATCTCGGCCGCGAAATTTTGTGTCAGTACCCCTTTAAGAGCTTCCACAATGCAAAATACTACGTTGGTTCAGATTTTGTGTACTCTAGTGAAAAGCAGGAATAAATTAGCCATTTTTGGAATTTCATGACCCCAGGGCCACGATGACCTAATTTGATGTCATGTCTGTAAATCCATAAATTCGGCGAAGTCACGGCATATTCAAACGACGCTCTTAACCGGAAAAGTGCATGACGTCACTTCCGTGCGGCGCAGGAGCTGTTTCTGTGTGGGAGCGGCTCGTGCGCCGTGCGGCGCAGCACTCTCTGCCATACATAAATACTTACACCACTGGATCAATTTTTTGTTTGTGGTCTTCTGAGGTCCCTAACTATAAGAAAAATATGTACTAAAAATGTCTCCGACAAAAATAAAAAATCCAGGGCTGAAAGGGTTTAAAGAGCTCGTTTCGCAGAAATTCCGGCGTCGGTGT
>JALIZH010032845.1:0-12115 GCA_030522465.1 Rhipicephalus appendiculatus | reverse complement strand
CTGCCATGTGCTCGGTGATGGCAGCACATATGCCGAGATCGTATCCCAGAGTTCCGCGGTGTGACGTACGTACTTGCAAGTTATCTATAGTTGCAGCAGACCGAAAGTAGCGGGAGCCACAGCAGCAACAACGGCCATTAAAGCTTGTCGCGATGGATGTCATGCGCGAACCTGAAAACGACACATTGGCTCGCGCCGCTGGCGCAGAAGCACGGCACTCAGCCACTTCGAGCTTATACGAGTCCGTTTTGTGGCACCCAGTGGAATGTCACGCCGGTTTCTTTGCTGCAGCTCAAGCAGCGTACACCTTTCGGGTATACGGTAACATCACATGCACGCGGCATTTGGGGCCTTTAGCTCGTACGTATATACGTTTTAACGTTGTCGTACAGGATTGCGCTTGCCGTGGTACCGGAACGCATGTTTCAGCAAAGTGTTATTATCGTATACGTAAACGTTTACGTACATAACTGCACTTGAACTATACTTAATTTAGATAAGATTGAATCACCGCTGCGGCGAAATCATAGGAGAGGTTTGGCAGAGACTGCTGCGCCGCGCGACGCACGAGCCACTCCCACACAGAAACGGCTCCTGCGCCTCACGGAAGTGACGTCATGCACTTTTCCGGTTAAGTGCGTCGTTTCAATATGCCATGACTTTGCCGAATCGGCACGCGACTTTCAGTGTGCCTCTCCGTTGGCCTCCTGTCAGCCAGACTTGCTGCTGCCACCTGTGCCAATTTTTGGCCTAACCAAGTTAAGGAGACGACCATAAGAGCACCCAGAGTAACCCGGCTAGATATATAGATTGGTAGAAATCGTCAAAGTGCCTTTGGTTCGCTTAGAAATGATTCGGATTTAAAATTGCGGAGTTCTTGCTCTATCGGGAAAATGGGGGCGCGCGAAGTTTTACGTCTGCGTGCCGGACGTACTACCTTTCTTTCTTTCTTTCTTTCTTTCTTTCTTTCTTTCTTTCTTTCTTTCTTTCTTTCTTTCTTTCTTTCTTTCTTTCTTTCTTTCTTTCTTTCTTTCTTTCTTTCTTTCTTTCTTTCTTTCTTTCTTTCTTTCTTTCTTTCTTTCTTTCTTTCTTTCACATTGCGCAACGCTCCCTCCGAACTTTTTGCTCCACCATTTATTTATTTATTATTTATTTATTTATTTGATTTACACATAATCAGGTCGCACGGGATATGGTAAACTGGAGGTCATTGGCATAGGCCTCTTCGTCCTGCAGTGGACTAAACTAGACTGACAGTGATGATGATGATGATGATGATACATATACACAATGACACACAGCAAAGAGGGAAATAGCAAGCTGGCAACTGCCACCTGGGGGGGTACAACGTTTGCCTATATACTCTTTCGGGAAGAGGCGGGAATTGGAGCTTCATAGGCGTGCCCAGCAGCAAGACACTTCTGTTGCGACAGGCAACAACCAACGACGGTCATGCTTTCGTATCCAGGCAACAATAAAATGTGGCAACTTCAAAATGACGAGCCAGTTTTATTTTAATAAGCTATATCAGGACGGTTGATAAGGCCCATTATCGAGAGAGCATCTCTATTGTACGAAGGCACATACGAATAGAAACGTGAGCGGCGCACCGTGAGGACCGCATTTATGTACACACGCCGGGTTTTTCGCGTACTATGCCGCCGCCGTCAGTGAGATCTGTAACTCACAACAAGCTTCACTTCAAAACAACAGGCAAACCATCAAATGAAAAACTTGGAGGATTCTTGAGAGTAGCCTTCAAGAGTAGAACGCGATAACATAATCGGGCCGCATGCATATCACCTTCTCAACTGCTAGCCTCGCTTCGGTCCTCGGTGCATGCCTCCACCATGCCGTAAGCTAACGAACGACTGTGCGCGTAACATTGGCTGTTTCAAAGTATCATCGAATGCTTACCGCAAGTGCAGTGAACCACAAAAAGTTTACGGACCACGCGAGAGCCTGCCAAACTGCCTGTCCGCGCCACCTAGCGGTGCGCCATCTACCGCCGACCGAAGCGCTCGGACGGAAACGGGTCTTCTTGTTATTCACTGGTATATCAATTTTATACTGCCGCGCAGAACATAGTTAGTTGGTTGTTTTCACGCAAAGCGCTTATGTGCGGTACGAGCGTCACACTTCCACTTTGATAGCAGAATCAGAGCTGCGACGGCGTGCCTCAAACGGTGTGCCGTTGGGTTGATATCGCTTGGTGAGGATTGCGACGGATAAGTTAAGCTGCTGGACTGCTATTGAGACAGAAGCACGTAGCCGCGGTTGCCAAAGAGCGCGCCGCGTTAAAAAGTGAAAAGTGGAAGATATTCGTGCCCAGTGGGAAAATAGCCAGACCTTTGATTAAGGGATAGATACGTCTTGAGCGTATACGATGTGCCGCTGGTTGTCCTGTCTACAGGCCTTTTGATATTGGATGTTTGATTACCTTCGCAGAATTGGCTCTATTTACTACGCACTTTCTTGGCGAGACGCAGGACACGCAAAATTTAGATGCAACTGGCTGCATCGGTTTATCCATCATCCGCGTCCGGAATTGTGATTTGCACGGTTTATCAAAGCTCTGATGACAGGAAGACGCACTGCAACAGACGTAGTTTCAGAACTGAGTCAGTGGGCGCGTAGATTTCGCGAACGGCTCATGATGATGGTGTCGCGATGAAAAGAAACGCGAACAGCGTAAAGCGTGGCTTTTGGTACAGTCGAACTTCGACATGCCTTGACTATCGCTGGGCGAATCTGTGCTTTCCGCCGGCGTCACCGTAGCGCTAGAATTTTGCTCCGGCTAGCGCTATCGCATTGCGTGTGTGTTCCGAGTGCAAGGCATGACTGACAGATTGTAACCATTAATAATGGTGGACAAGTTTCCTGCCATCATTTTTTTAGGAATTAGTCACTGTTTCTCTTCGCCTCTCGTAGCCGCGCCGTATATGCAACATGAAACCTTGTTAGGTCGCTCAGTGTACCGTCACCGTCTCGTTCTATACAAGGACGCGACGAAGTAATCGGCAGACCAAGTCGCTTCAAAATAATGACGTGTCACCGCGATGCCCTAGGCGATCAGCACTTGATAAACGATGCCCAGTGGCGACTGCCGCCTGCGTTAGCCCACCTACCTACAAAACAGTGCCGAACAGTTTGTCTGCCTTGCTGACGAACACGGCCTGTGATAGCTCAGCAAACGGATGAGAACGGCCGATACGTGTTCGCACTTTGCGAAAAAATCTGCAGTGCAGGAGCATAGGTCATCGGAGATCACATGCTTTGTAAAAACACTTCACAGCCGCACTGGAATTTTGTGTGCGTCCCGACGTTCTCACGAACTGTGCTACAACATTTATTTCATCGTTGACATTGCCCTTCACGACAAGCAAATCGAGGTACTCGGCAGTAAGGCGACTCTCATCTTCGACACACCACGTTGCTGTAATTCCGACAGCAACAACCCGCACATCAATGTGAGAAACTCTATGCCCATGTTTATGCTGCACATCACGGAGGAAGGAAAAGGTCCTTGGATTTTCTTGCAGCTGCCATCTTTGCCACTGTTACCTTTCGCAGCGCACCCTGGGTTTGGGATGCTTGCAATATGTCATTAATTAACAAATGTACGTTAACTTACTCCTCAAGCACTTTTTGTTTACTACTTTTGTAGGTTTAGCGCATCATAAAGTAATAATCTGTCCATTTGAGTTGTCTTAAGTTTATTTTATTAAGGGGACGTCACTTCCGTGCGGCGCAGGAGCCAGTTCTGTGTGGGATTGTCTCGTGCACCGCGTGGCGCGGGAGACGCTGCCGAGAGGTTTTTAGCGTGTATGGTATCCTGGCATACGCCGGACGATGGTGTTGACATCTTCTGACGCTTTGTGCAATCACAGTCATGGACACCTTCTTATTTGCCTAGCGTTTTGAGCGAAAAAAATTATTGAAAAGACAACTCATTCGTAATTACGCCGCTGCAAGGCATTCTCACCAGAAGTAGAGTGCACGATGCTTCTGCAATAAAAATTTTGTGCTGGCCGGGTTCAACTGGGCCGCGCTAGATGGCACCACCTATCCAGTCTAACCAGGCGAAAACGGACTTTTAAACAACTCGCGCCATTCCCCATGGTAATGCCAAGCGGTTCTCCTTTCCATGAATCAAACAGAAACGGACAAGCAGCATTTTATTACGTGTTGTAATGCACGGAAGGTTCCCTTTTTTATTGCAAGTGGTTTGATTACTAGTGATTAATTGTACTTGGACCTTATGATGTCATTGGGATCATTTCAAAATGTCCCACTCATGGCGCATATGGTGTCATACATTTACCTTAATCTCTCGATTAATAGAGCACTGTTGTTGATAATATTGATGTTTTAGACGTTCTCAAACATATATCTTTCACTCTGACGTAAATTGTTATTGGCCTTTAGTGTCCCTTTAAAAGAGGGCTAGAACTCTCAAGAACGTTTCCCTGCATTGGGAAAACGTTTCCCCGCTGCGGTCACACTTGCGATAAGTTAGAGGTATAAATGAATTATATTACCTTTACTCCTGCGATTACAGAATAACACTCGGGATACAAAATAATAACGAATGGAAATAAAGCACCGAATAGCGAGATGTTGACTATGTAAACGCATGGCATATTTACTTTTAGCTCGCCCGTTTCAGATAAATCAAGTAGCCCCATATGCAAGAAGCAAAAGAAGTTCAGTACTTGCCCCGCATACAACTTTTCGGGATAAAATGTGGGACATATGTGTATGCACAACGTATGCGGAGGAAGCTTAACGGAACACTAAAGAGAAAAACGATTTTTCTATTACCAGTAAATTACTATTTTACAATTGCAATATCACCATCTTGATAAACGAAAAACGCGCCAAAAGAAAATGCGGGGGGGGCGACGCCACCTTGAAATTCGCGCAGCAAACGCCGTGACGTCACAGATTCTGGCGGCGTCTACTAGAGCCTACGTAGATTCTAATCGGTAAAAATTAAGTACATTGGCCACTGGGAGGGTCACAGACTTAACCTACCAAGTTTCAGGAAATTTCGTCCAGCCAATGTCCCCGAAATCCGTTACGACACGCGGGGGGCATTTCGGTGCGAAATTTAAAAATGGAACTTTGACCTTGATCTTCTCCTGTATTAATAAATTTATGATGGCGAAATTAATGACATTCGAGTTCTCAGAGTACACTTTATCCGTCTAAGCTGATTCATTAATTCACTTTAGAGTTCCTTTAAGAACTGAGAAAAGTCCAAGCCCGACCCGAGCCCGCCACCTCAAACCCGGGCCCAGCCCTAAGCCCGGGGCTTCAGGCCCGAGCCCGGGCCCGCCACGATAGCTACTTTACCGGGCCCAACCCGGCCCACGGGCCGGGCCCGGGTTTTTGGGTTGGCCCGACATCACACAGTGCTCTACGCTTGGCCCAAGTGTCGGCCTCGTTCATGGCATCCATACATACTAGTCTCCACGAAGTGAATCATGACGAGTGGGCGAAGCATCTGTGGATAGTTCGGTGTCCATATAACGTAAACTGAGTGACCAAAATTGTATACAGAAATGTAAATTTATTTTGCCTTCCAGTCGTCTTAGGCAATTCAAGGAGGATTTAGAAAATTGCTGGAGTGGAGGATATGCCTCGAAAGTGAATCGAAGAACCCGCCATCTTACCGGTGGCAAGATACCATTTCAATATGGGTAATTTGTTGGGACATATAGTGCTCGACGTGTGCCTTTGTGTTACAGGTTTCCTTGAGAAGCCTCAACATCTAGGCACATTTTAGTAGATCAGTACTCTTCTCGATAAGTTATTTTCGCCGGGAACAGCGACCTCTTAGCTTATGTCTACGTTGGAGTCTCTTGTAAAACCTCTTTAGGGGCCCTCTCACGTATTTCAAGGCAGCGTGCATTGTGCTGTGCCGTGCGCACGGACGCCAAACGGGTGGACAAACGTCGCCCCTAAGGTGCTTCGCCCCTAAAATAGCTCTGCGAAGCGCGCCTGCCTCGCCTGGCTGTTACGCCGCGTTCACCGCTTACGCTTGCTCGACGCACGTTGCGTTTCCCTGTGGTCCGGCCGTGGTGTTCAATCACTCTTTAACATGCCATTGGATTGCGACCTTAGCCGAAGTTCTGCGTCCAATTTGCGACGCTTTTCTGGCTGCCACACCGCTTTCTCTGATTACGATCTTACCGTTAAATACTGCAGCTGCCACAAGGGTTTGCTTAATCATTGATCATGGACGTTAGTTGTGGAGATGGAGGTGTACCACCAAGCGTCAACGTGGGTTTATCCACGTTAAACACCAATAGACATTGTGCGAAATCTCTTATATCATGTGTGGAAGCTTGGGCTAGTTGGTTAGTGATCATACTGGAAAGCTTTTGCAGCGCGCGAACATAGGAAAAAGGTCAGAGTAGACAGAAAGAGCGCTCTTTCTGTCTACTATGTCCTTTTTCCTGTGTTCGCGCGCTGCAAAACTTGCTGTTATATCATGCACAGTCACCATTCAATTACTTGTAAAGACTCGTTTTACTTTCATGTTATAAGGATTCCTATGACAGAGGGATCAACCATGCATGTTTTATTTTCTTCTTTTTTCTAAACGCTGCCGCATTAAAATTATCAATGTCCGCTCTCGCCGTCAATCACCCGTGGTGCATGTCAGCGTAGCGCGATCCGTTATATACGGGTATGTGCCACACATATCAGGAGGAAAGGGTTTGACGATGTACGCGACAGGATTTTCACGTTATTCATGTCATGACCAGACAGTCGTATTCGTCCAACGCGGATGGCCCTTCGGCTCTACGAGGGTGCTGCTACGGCGGTTCAAACTTATACCCTGCCCCTGGGTCAACTGGCGCTGCTCCTGCCCTGCCCTGGCCGGTGAACGATGCGAGATGGTGAGCCGCTACCGCCTGCTCGGTCTCCCTGCGGCAACTGTGGAGGACTTCCTCTTTCCCGCACGGTCCAGGATAGCAGCCCTGCGAGCCTTTCTAAAGTTTGCGGTTCCTGCTGACCTGGACGCCCTATAGACGAACGCCTTGGCTTCATCCTCCCTGCCTGGACTGACAAGACACTATCTTGTCATCTACTCTCCCCTTCTCGCTATCTTCTCTCTTTCTTTCTATCATCTTTACTTCCCCCTTCCCCATCCCTAAAGGCGCTGAGCCGTGCCCCCCACGACGGGAGGCAGAAAATAGCGTCCTTTTATTTTCTTCTTCTTTCTCGAATCTCTCTCTCTCAAGTTAAGGAGGCGATCACGGGAGCGTCCAGACATGCGAAAACAATCCATGTGCAAAAACTGCAACAGGGTAGAGACTACTGATCGCCTCTTGTGCCACTGTCCACAATTTGAACAAAATTGCCGGACTCTCCAGTGTGCCTTGAGTAGACTAAATGATCGGCCCTTTACTGCAGGAAAGATCTTGGGAGCCTGGTCGCTGAGCACATCAGCCCAGAAAGCCACACGAGCCCTCCTGCAATACTTTAGGGCAACGGCATTGAGCGACCGCCTGTGAAGCCCTGCACTATGTGTGTGCTGTTGAATGTGCCTCTCCTTATCTACTTCACTGTTTTTTTTTACTCCCTCATTCCCCTCCCCCATGTGTAGGGCAGCACACTGGACGTAGTCTAGATAACCTCTCTACCTTTCCTATGTTCCTTCTCCTTTTCTCCACGCAGTTGAAACGCTCAAAGTGCATTTGGTTCGCTAAGAAATGCTTCACATTAAAAAAAATCAGAGTTCGCGCCGCAATCAAACTCCGCTATTCTGGATGGAAGTCAAGGATTCGACCACCGATTCACGCCTGTGCGTAAAGCTGCTTTGGCAAAATACCCTATACACTCTTCATGTCTGGCAAGCAGTCGCCTAACAGATGTAATACTGCGTGGCAGACGCGTCGAATAACACCAGACGTCACACCATACGTGAACCGAGTAACGAGTAGATGGTTAATAAGCTGCCAACCCATTACAAAGTGCTGAGCTATAATTTATCATCATCATCTTCTTCTTCTTCTTCTTCAGCAACAGCATCAACGAAAAGTGCAACGGAGCAACCGGGTTGCCCGGGGCCGACACAGCGTCTTCGCTGGACTCGAATAAAGGTGTACTCTCTCCCTCACGTTATCTCTCTCGGTCAGTTGATAATGATGATGATGATAATATAGACACAGCGGATAGTTTTCGCCTTCGAGTGGTCTGATGCGAATGCATTATGAGTTTGCTTGTTCTCGGAAGTAATGAGGGTCCGTGTGTGTGAGTAATTCGAAGGTTGCAGGTTGGGTCCCTGCTGGTGGCTGGTTATCTTTTCCTCCACTTTGCTTTCTTCGCATTTATATCATAATTACTACAAATAACCTCCGCTATGCTTTCCTTGTCATTGTTGTCTGTTAGTTCTCATTAATATTGTGTCTAAGAAAGAAAAACGAGCCTTTGAAATTACCGTCTTTCCCTCGGGTGCGTGCGTGTGTGTGTGAGCGTGCGCCGTGTGTGTGTGCATGCGTGTGTGTGCGTGTGTGCGTGTGTGTGTGTGTTTGTGGCCGCAATACGAGAAAAACATTTTGAATTATGTGACATCACGTGCGCAGGCTTCGGCGCGGAGTTTTAGAGTGAAACTTCGACCTCAGTTTTGTCTTCTAGCAATGAGCTTTTGATGATGAAATTAACGACAATAAAGTTTTGAGAATATATTTCATCAGTCTAGACTGATTCATTGTTTCGCTTTAACGTCCCTTTAATGAACTTAAAATGCCTCATTCGTTGAATTAAAACGCCTCAGTTGAACTAAAAATGAATTAAAATGCCTCAGTTAGAAGGTACAAGGTGCTCAAGTGGTTTCAAAGTTCGCTACGTCGGAGCGGTTACCAGGCATGTAGATTGGTATGAGTTTGGATTTTTTCCAGACATGAAGTACGTCGCCGGATTTCAGTGATTGAGTATGCAGTGGACATGATATAGGACTTGATTCAGAAAGTGTTTTTTTTTTTATATAACTTGCTGCTGATATGGTTACAGCAGTGTTGTACAGAACGGCGTTCCAAGGAACGACGTTCCAGGAACTAGTTCCTTTTTGGAGGAACGGAGGAACGCTACCGTTCCATTCAGGATCGGTGGAACTGTAACGGTAACTCGTTACGTTTACGAGGGAACGGTAGAGGGAACGGTGTTCCTTTTGTAAACGTTCCACGACATTCAACGGGCGCACGCACGCAGCCCATCATGCAGAAAAGGGCGGACGCGCAACTGCGTGAGGCGCCAAAATGTACCACTCGCCTATCACGTGACTATGATGCATCCTGGTTTTCACTTTAAGGAGCCTGCCGGCGGCGTAGGGTAGCGAAAGACGTCGAGACTGACTCCGTGCGGGAGTCAATATTTTGCAGCAGAGCTGTTATGCTCGAGGTTTGCCGCGTGTTGTAGAAAGAAAATTATCATAATCATGAACCTACACGAGCTCTCTTCGTCCTCTTCCTCTTTTGCTTCGATAGAACGAGCACAGAGAGAGCGAAAGAAACAGACACAGTGGAAAAGAAGAAGAGAAATTTTTGGCAAAAAAAAAAATTCGGCGTGGCGAGATTCGAAACCGCCTATCCACGATCCGAAGGCGAGCGTCGTAACCACTCGGCTATCCACTTCTTTTATCTTTCATGGTATTTATTCAACATAGGCATGGCACTTTACAGTGATTGAATACAGACAGAGAACTAATATGTTATGATGAAACAAGGTGCTGCGCAAAGGACACAGGGACAAGGAAGTGAACGAGGACGGGCGCAGACTCGCGACTGGATTTTATTGAAAAGCAAACGCATATTTATACGATACAAACTGCAAATTCATCTATGCGCATGCGAGGAACCTGCTTTCATTATCATACAATCTTATGGAGGTATCACTGACGCAAATGTCTCTTTTTTTCATGATGAAGAAAGCCTCGGCAAGCTCACGTGCCAACTGGTCCCGACTTCGCCTCAAGATTTTTGTTGACGCCAGCAAAGGCTGGCACGGTTTGCCACAAGCAGCCGAAGGGCATGCGCTGCAGTGAAGAGGCAAATTGGAACCTTGTCCGTTCTTTATGGAAAGCTGGTGTTCCCTTAGTCTTTCATTTATACACCGACCCGTTTGGCCGATGTATAAAAGCCACGCCACTCAATTCGTCGCGTGCTCGACGGGGGTAGTCTATGAAATCCCTCTGACATGCGGGAAGTTATACATCGGCCAAACGGGTCGGTGTATAAATGAAAGACTAAGGGAACACCAGCTTTCCATAAAGAACGGACAAGGTTCCAATTTGCCTCTTCACTGCAGCGCATGCCCTTCGGCTGCTTGTGGCAAACCGTGCCAGCCTTTGCTGGCGTCAACAAAAAATCTTGAGGCGAAGTCGGGACCAGTGGCACGTGAGCTTGCCGAGGCTTTCTCATCATGAAAAAAAGAGACATTTGCGTCAGTGGTACCTCCATAAGATTGTATGATAATGAAAGCAGGTTCCTCGCATGCGCATAGATGAATTTGCAGTTTGTATCGTATAAATATGCGTTTGCTTTTCAATAAAAATCCAGCGCGAGTCTGCGCCCTCGTCCTCGTTCACTTCCTTGTCCCTGTGTCCTTGCGCAGCACCTTGTTTCATCATGTACGACCGACTCGCCCAGCAACATGCATTATTGAACTAATATGTTCATTGTGCTCGAATTGCGACCCACGACCAGGGGGCGTAGCCAGAAATTTTTTTCGGGGGGGGGGGGGGGGCTCCTTGATTTCGGAGGGGGCACCCCCTTGAAATGGTCATTTTTCGCTCGGTATTCCATGGCGAAAAAAAATTTCGGGGGGGGGGCACGTGCCCGGTGTGCCACCCCCTCTACGCCACTGCCCACGACGAACAGATAGCAGTAAAGAATTTGTATTCATAGGGCGAAAATATGAGGTAACGGCCATTCCCTGTTATACACTAGAACGGCAGTAAGGATAAACACCTCACCACTGCAAATAACATTCCGGCAGACTTCACCATTTGCTCGTATACATCTCTTAGCGGAGTGACCATCCCAATGAAGTGGGATGTTTATGAAATTATTGGCTCTGCGTTTCTCTGCAACATGCGCGCACGCTAGGAGAGCGTAGCATAGCCTTGTAAAGGATAGTATAGCAATGGGGTGGGAAAGGGTAGTGAGGGTGAGGAGGAGGGAAGGTAGGATGGGAGAACGAGTATAGAGAAACAGAGCGAGAACATAAAAAGATATATAAAGAAAGAGCAAAAGAAAAGTGGCACTGATTAAACGCCTAAGTAGTGTCCCTTTTCGTGGAGTTTCCTGTGCAAGAAATTTAATGACATTGGTACATTGATGGATATTTCTATTTGAATATCTGAGGCGCAGTATCCTGACTGCGTCTTTCAAGACCGAAGTGGAATGTGCCACATGTGTTGGATTTGAAATAGACGAGCACAAATGTATCAGTAGAGTCGGTGGTCTATAAAAAAAATTTGTCTAGGTGCGTTTATTTAGATTCCTTTTAAGTATGTATAATCTGCGGGCAGAGATGTTTAATTCATATTAATATATGTATCTCGATGTGTGCTTTAAATTGCTCACTTTATTTCGCCTCAGAATTATTCGACACTATATATTTATTAAAAAGTGAAGTGTAACGTTAATGTAACGACACGTTCCAATTTTCGAAATGTAACTGTAACGAGTTCCTTTTGCTTTTAAGGAACTTGTAACGGGAACTCGTTCCAAAATTGCGAAGGAACGAGGAACGAGCTTTCGTTACAGTTTTAGAGGAACGTGTACAACACTGGGTTACAGCCAGCCAAGCAGTCCTTAGCTTAGAGATATACTTTTGGGGTTTGCTTGGATTTCCGTGAATAGTACTTTTGAGTCGATCATGTGATACACCATCAATTGTAAAATCGGACGTAACTTAATACACAGACAAGTTGGTCAATTTGTTGCGCACAGACAAGTTGCCCAATGCAGTTGCCCAATTTTCGCACGCAATATAGTCAATAACAGATAACAAGCACAGCCTGAAGGCTGGCGCTGTGGACGCAAAGCAAGGTAAACTCAATCGTATCATCATGATCGGTGAGATATGATTACAGAGT
>JALIZH010032840.1:0-30068 GCA_030522465.1 Rhipicephalus appendiculatus | reverse complement strand
ACGCGACATCGTCGCTTGGTCAAAGGTAATGCAACAAGTGGCCTAGACAAATCGACTAAGAACATGGAGGTGAATTTATTGCATGTATCTCACATTGTGGCTCCTGATGTGTCGCAAGAACTCTTGTCCCCGAGTCTATGTATATCGCAATGTATTACCTACTGTGCAGCAGAATTTTGTCAGCGAGTGTTACACAGTGCAACATACTGCGGAATATTTGGCTCTTCTTCCCTGGACAGTGTTATCTGCAGACGAGACATCTAAGCATGGGCGTCACCATCTTGGGCTTTAATGAAAATTGATTGTTTTTTGTGCTTTGAAACGACGACAATTAACGAACTCATACAATTCCAGATTCTGCGGTTCTGCAGTAATAATGCTCATGAATGTAATACGCTCAAGTGCCTAGTTTTGTTTCGACACAAAAAAAAAGCCGGCGGATCCCACGCACTGTGGGAATCAATGTAATGCGAAGCAGCCAGTAAAGAGCAAATCATGCTTCACATAATTTGCATGTCATGTTTTACATGTTAGGACCTGTCATTAATGTTCGCCATACAGTCACGTCGCGAAATACCAATTTTGGTGTATATCAAGCTAGCGAAATGAACGCAAGCGAACCATGAGCGTGGCATGTAAATGGCGGTGTAGATAACATGCATGCCAAGATTTTCATTTTACCACCTGCCACTTATGTTCATTATAGAGTCATGTCACTCAATACCAAATTTGGTGTATATCAAGCTAACGAAACGGCCGCGAGTGCGCCATGAGCGTGGAATGGAAGTCATGTCGCTAATTACATGTCATGATTTCCATATTACCACTTGTCATTTATGTTCGTCATACAGTTTCGTCATACAGTCACGTCATTCAATACCAAGTTTGGTGTATATCAAGCGAACGAAACGGGCGCGAGCACGCCATGAGCGTGGCATGCAAGTCATGTCGCACATGACAAGTCATGATTTCCATATTACCACTTGTCATTTATGTTCGTCATACAGTCACGTCACTCAATACCAAGTTTAGTGTATATCAAGCTAACGAAACGGCCGCGAGCACATCATGAGCGTCGCATGTATATCATACTTTTCATGACAAGTTGGTCATGATTTTCATGATATGGCCAGCCATTTATGTTCGCCATACAGTCATGTTATGCCATACCAAATTTGGTATAAATCCCATTAACGATACGGCCAGGAGAGCACAAAGTCCTGGGCGGCTAGATAGATAGATAGATAGATAGATAGATAGATAGATAGATAGATAGATAGATAGATAGATAGATAGATAGATAGATAGATAGATAGATAGATAGATAGATAGATACGCTCAAAGTCGCCGAAGTTCGCTAAGAAATGCTTCGCATTTAATAACCCAACATGGCGGGACCCTAAACTACGTCGACCCGTGATATAGTGTGTACATCTCGCCAATATTTACGTGCTGTACCGTAACATGTTAGTATCCAAAACCTTGGCTTGAATTTGTGCGGGTAAATCGAAAATTACCTTTTTTTTCTAAATTCAAGCGTTATCCTTTTGGCCTAATACGCCTTGCGCAGGTTTAACCTTGGTGCATTTAGGAACGTTCCGCTTAACCATGACATAACAATAATAATAATAATATCTGGTGTTTTACGTCCCAAAACTACGATATCATTATGAGAGACGGCATAGTGGTGGACTCCGGAAATTTTGACCATCTGGTGCTCTGTAACGTCCACTGACATCGCACAGTACACGGGCCTCTACCATTTCGCTAATGATGACATGGTCAGCGGTAGACAAAACAACCGATAATAAAGATCAATGAAATATATATTAACTGAAGATGAACACAGGTTGTCGAAAAAACTGGACACTTTGTACATTCCAAAGTGCGTTCGGCGAAAGCTTGTGGCCATTCGACTGACTATGGTCTTTTTTATTGTACAATCTCAGTGGGATGGCACACAAACGGATTGTGTCCGTGTTTTCTTTTTTAATTTTTTACAGCGAATCGCAGCCAGACGCGAGACTAATGTGCCTCCGTTCGCATGCGTTCGTATTTTCTCGCGCTTTGCGCATAGTGCAAACGCCATCGGCGTTTCAGCGCTTAAATTGTCGGACACTTTGTAAATTCCAAAGTGTGTTCCGCGAACGCCTGTGTCCATTGAGACGGGGTCGGTCAGAATGGAACGCGATGCGCGCGTCTCCCTCCTTGTATGATTGGAAACGCTGGGCACAGTGACGCTACCGAAGCAAAGCGCGAGCGCTGCAGAGTCCGACGCGACCGGCGTCCGCTTGCGCGCCCCGGCGGCGGTGCCAGGGCTCGGACGGAGGGAAGGCCGGACGGACGGATGGACGGACAGACACGGACGGACGGATGGACTGACATGGACGGATGGACGGACGTGAGCATGACACATTAAAGGCTTTCGCCTTGAAAAAAACATGGCTGATCCCTCTGTCATAGGAATTGGTATAACACGAAAGTGAGACGTGTCTTCATAGACGTTGTTGAGCGTTTATTGTGCATTGTTTCGAATGCACAATGTTTCGCCGCACATACCGAGCAGCAGTGGCGATGTGCTGTCATGGCCCGGTGTGAATGATTTCTTCGTGTTTACAGGTTAGTTCATTCCTTGTATACTTATATATAGTTTTCATTAAGCGCGTGGTTGTCGCTGCTGTTGAGTAACTCGCCTCTTGGGTGTCGCTTGCGTTGTGAGCTTCTATTGGCAGACATAATGCCAGATACTTGTCTTGCCTGTCACTAGTCATTTCGTGGCGACGAGTCGTGCTTGATGTGCTGCGAATGCAACTTTTATTACCATGTTTGGAAATTGTTCTGGGGTATCAAATCAAATCAAATCTTTATTTTCCAACAAGCCTTTTCCAACCAGTTGGGGGGTCCTTGAGGCGAAAAGCGGTTATAAAACCACTTGAGAGTGCCTGAGGCCCCACGTACATGGCAACAGTTTCGAAATCCAAGCTCTTAAAAAAATATTAGGTATATTGTAAGCAGGTAAAATGAACAAGAAAATTAGACGAATATTCTACAAATACAGCAGTAGAACAAATACACACAGATAAAACTAAATAACTATGTATCTGCACTCATGAATACACTGAAGAATATCAAAATAAACATGACAAAAACAAAAAAAAATCGCCAGGCTTGCGCGGAACGCGTAGCACAGTCACAGCGAAAGCTGGGAGAACACCATTTCTAAAACCCGTATCAATCTATCTTGGGGCTACTAATACAAATACGCTTGCAAGGTACCCACTACTCCATTAATTGATTCGGTGGCTGATGACGACGAAGAATTATGGCTGAGCCCTTTGTAATGGGTTGGAAGCATTCAACGACCCCCTCGTAATGCAATTCATATTGTGTTACGCCTGGTTACACAAATGGCATTCTGTGACGCCTGGTTGTCGTTTCACTCTTCTGCCACGTTATATTGCGCATGTTAACGCGGTTCCTTCCCGACATAATGCTTGTAAAGGGTTTTCGTGCGCCGGGTTTTCAAGCCCAGGCATGGCTCAATGGTAGAACACTGGGCTGGCACAGAGCGGACCCAGGTTCGAACCCCGTTCCATCCTGAACATTTTTTCTTTCAAGTTTTTTTTCTTATTTCGTGCGATAGCGGTTACGGACACCGGCGGCGGCGACGGCGACGGACAACTACGGCACCCTTGTTGTGATCTCATAACAGCTTTCGCTGTAAAAAATACGGTACAGTGAGTAATGATGATGATGATGATGATAAATGGTGCTTTATGGCGCAAGGGCCACTGATGGCCAAAGAGCGCCAGTACATGATATGGCATGTGAACGATGATGGTGCTAAGTGGCTGTATGGGGGCCTAAAATTCTGTGCAATAAATGCGTAAAATATTAAGTTGTTAAAATGATGGGACTGAAATGAGTGAGGATAATGAGAATGAGTGGCGAGAGGTCGTACAAGTAATACTGTAGAACTAATGAAATAGCACAACTGCCTCGTCAATTCCCTTGAGACCAAGGGCTGGGAGGCAGGTGCTTTCTATAGTGCAAATACCGCAACAGCAGCCTCTGTTGAGAGGCCGTGCTACGGATTACCTGGACATATGACATTGAAAGTATCCACATCTTTTAAAAACTCTAAAAGTGTTTCGTGTTTAATGAGCGGTTTTCTACCTAAAAACATTAAAATATGGAAAGGAATTTGCTGCTTGTAAAGAAATGGGAAATGCTTTCTTCTATACGGCTCTAGTTCTGCGCATTGTAGGAGTATATGCAACACTGTCAGTGGCTCACCACATCTATCACAGCTGGGCGAGTCACCTCCGGACAAAAGGTGTGCGTGTGTACTGTACGTGTGCCCTATTCTTAGACTGCAGAGTGTGACTTCTGTACGACGTGTTTTTGATGTTCGTGGCCAGTTACCGAGGTCTGGCTTAACCATTTGCAGTTTGTTCTCTGTTTGACTGTCCCATAGATGCTGCCAATGTGACTTGAGTGCTTTCCTCAGGAAGGGCTTGAGGTCCAGGACGGAGACCTCCCTGGGCGTGTCATAACCGTCTGCATGGACAGATGTGGCTAGCCGGTCAGCTAGTTCATTTCCCTCGATATCTCGGTGCCCAGGCACCCAGCACACTACAGCGTTCCGCTGGGACGAATAGATGGTACATAAAAGTGAATAGAGCCGTACGATTACTGGATTTTTGTGTTTTTTCAGAGTGTTCAGTGCCTTGACGACGCTTAAAGAGTCCGTGTATATAACTGCCTTGGGCATGATTGATTGTTTAATGTGCTTGACAGCCATTAATATCGCGTAGGCCTCTGCGGTAAAAATTCTTGCATTTGGATGCAGTATGCCAGCCTCTGACAGGGGTGGACCGACCGCTGCGTTAGATACGCCAACATGGGACTTTGATGCGTCTGCGAAGAATTCAGGACAAGAATATTTCTGTTGCAGTTCAAGAAAGTGCATGCGGATATGTGCAGGAGGCGCGTGCTTCGTAACTTCTATAAAAGACAAATCACAGTTTATAAGCTGCCATTCCCAGGGCGGGAGCTTTTCAACAGGAACCATCAGCTGGGGTTCGAGAAGTGGGACGTTCATTTCCTCAGCAAGAGCTCTTACACGCAGAGAGTAGGGCTCTCTCATCGCAGGACGGTTATGGAACAAAGCAGAACCAGACAGATCGTTTACAGCATGATATGCAGGATGTTTATCATTTGCATTTACTTTTAGGAAATACGCGAACGATAAATATGATCTTTGCAACTGCAACGACCATTCGTTTGCTTCTACGTAAAGACTTTGTATTGGACTTGTCCTGAAGGCACCTGTAGAGAGGCGGATGCCTAGATGGTGGACCGGATCCAACATCTTCAAAGCGCTTGGTGTCGCGGACTGATAGACTATGATCCCATAGTCTATGCGTGTGAGTATAAGGCTCTTGTATAGATTCATGAGGCATTTTCTGTCACTGCCCCAGTTAGTGCGCGACAAAACCTTTAGGATATTCATTGTTTTCATGCACTTGTTTCGAATTTGTTTGATGTGCGATACAAATGTTAGTTTCGTGCCTAGTATGACTCCTAGAAGTTTATGTTCCGTATTTACAGGCAGACGATGGCCCTGCAGGTGAATATCAGGATCGTGATGTAGGCCTCTCCTCCTGGAGAAAAGGACGCAGGTGCTCTTTTGTGGGTTGAGGCTGAACCCATTTTCGTCTGCCCATTTCGAGACCTTATTCAGACCAAGTTGCACTTGCCTCTCGCATGTTGTGAGGTTGCACGATTTAAAACCTATCTGGATCTCATCTACGTATGTCGAGTAGAACATAGTGCGTGGGATACATAGACGTACGGCATTCATTTTGATAAGAAAAAGCGTGCAGCTGAGCACACCGCCCTGTGGTACCCCTGTTTCCTGGACAAACTTTCGTGACAGGACGTTGCCCAGTCGAACACGGAAAGTTCGGTTCGACAAGTAGCTTTCTATTACGTTCAGCATTTGACCCCGAATACCCAGTTCGGAGAGGTCTCTCAGTATTCCAAATCGCCAGGTAGTATCGTACGCTTTTTCCATGTCTAGAAAGACAGAAAGAAAGAATTGCTTGTGAATGAAAGCGTCACGAATATGTGTTTCGATCCGTATGAGGTGATCAGTGGTGCACCGTCCCTCTCGAAAGCCACACTGATGTGGATCGAGCAGGCACTTAGATTCAAGGAAATGTATTAACCTACGGTTTATCATTTTCTCAAAAAAGCTTACAGAGGCAACTTGTCAGAGCTATAGGTCTGTAGCTCGAAACAGAGGATGGATCCTTGCCCTGTTTCAAGATACGAAGTACAATAGCCTCTTTCCACGAAGCAGGAATCACGCCTGAAAACCATATAACATTGTATAGGGAAAGGAGGGTTTTCTGTGTTTCGAGAGGTAGATGCACTAACATTTCATATACTACCCGGTCGGAACCTGGGGAGGATTTGTTGCAGCAATTTAGCGATGCCTGCAACTCAGCTAAGCAGAAAGGTTTATTGTACTCTTCGTAGTTTCCACATTTGCGTTCTAGTTTCTGTCCCTCTATTCTTGCTTTATAGCGTTGGAAACTTTCAGAATAGTGCAACGAGCTGGAGACGTGTTCGAAGTGGGCGCCCAAGAAGTTTGCTTGGTCCTCCAGCGTTTCGCCCTGCATATTAGTCAAAGGAAGTGGGTGTGTTTCTCGTCTATGTATCCTATTAACCCTGTTCCAGACTTTGCCTTCGTCTGTATACGAGTTGATTCCTGTAGCAACTTTTGCCAGCTTTCTCTTCGAGCCTGCCGGCGTGTCCTCCTTCCTTGGGATTCTATATTTTTTAAAATTCGTTAGGTTCTCCGCTGTCGGAGAATCCCGGAGCAACCTCCACGCTTTGTTTTGCTTGTTCCGCGCTTTCTTGCATTCGTCGTTCCACCAGGGAACACGTTGTTTAGAACCTGAGCTGCTCGCTTCGGGAATACATTGACATGCAGCATCAATTAGAAGGGCTGTAAAATACTTCACGGCATCCTCTATCGACAGTCCGGACATCTCAGCCCACGTCACGTGAGTAATGGTTCGGAACCGTTCCCAATCGGCTGAGTCGAGCTTCCACCGAGGAGCCTGTGGAAGAGGGTTGTTTTGGTTCGGCGCACTGAGGATGATCGGGAAATGGTCACTTCCATAAGGGTTTTTCAGAACGTTCCATTTAAAATAGGTTAAAAGCAACGGCGATGAAATGGTAAGATCTATAGAGGAGTATGAATTGTTTGCGAGGCTAAAATATGTGGGCTCCTTCGTATTAAAAAGACATAAGTTTGAGGAAAACAGGAGCTGCTCAATGAGACGTCCTCGAGCGTCGCAGCGAGAGTCGCCCCAAAGAACATTGTGTGCATTAAAATTCCCGAGGAGCAGCCAGGGCTCTGGGAGCTCGTCTATTAATGATTCTAGGTCGCTTTTGTGGAGCTGGTGATGAGGTGGTATATACAGTGAGCAAATGGTAATGAGTTGATTTAAAAGAACGGCTCGGATGGCAACTGCCTCAAGGGATGTTTGAAGTGTTAGATGGGTACACGCTACACTTCTGTTTACTATAATAGCTACGCCACCTGATGACGCCACAGCATCATCGCGGTCCTTTCGGAAAATGGCGTATTGACGTAGAAAGTTAGTATTTTTTTATTTTAGGTGTGTCTCCTGTACACACAGTTTTTTGGATTGTACTTGTGGAGGAGTTCTTGGATGCCATCGAGGTTCTTAAGAAGACCTCTTATGTTCCATTGTATTATTTGTGGATCCATATTGTACATGAGATGGTGCTGTGTGTACTGTAGGAGATTGGTGAGTGTTCATTTGTATTATTCTCGTTCACGAGACAGGACCACCGTCCGGTCCCGTGATGAGTTGTTTTGCTTTCCTGGCACGGTCAAAAGAGCCGCGCCGTTCTTTAGGCACTAGAGGTGCCAACGTTGTGTCCATTGCCTCTTGCGAGGCACTGGATTCCCGCACGCGCGAGCTGACAGTTCGGGTTTGAGGCCTGGCCTGGTGCGACGAGGCCTTGAGACCCGACGACCCTGGGGTCGCGGGGCTCTGTTCGCAAGTTGGCGGAGTAGCCTGAACTACTACCGCCTTGGGGGCAGGTGCCATAGCCGGCGGTCCGCTCAGGACGGGCCGGGCAAGTGGCGGAGCCTGGTGCGACGCTGCCCCCTGACGCGCCGCATCCGCATAAGTCGTGCCATATAATGGTGCGCATCTCTTTCTGGCTTCCCTGAAAGAGATGTTTTCTCTCACTTTCAATGAAATAATGTCCTTTTCTTTCTTCCACGCAACACAGGACCGTGAGTACGCGGGGTGGTCATCACCGCAGTTAACACAGAGAGCTGGAGCCTCACATTTGTCTGACATGTGGTCCTTGGAGGCACACCTGGCACAAGTGGGTTGTCCTTTGCATGTTATGGAACTGTGGCCATACCTCTGACAGTTAAAGCATCTTCGTGGATTAGGAATGTACGGACGAACTCTTAGTTTCGTGTAGCCTGTTTCTATGGTCTCTGGTAGTTCGCTTGATCCGAATGTCAGTATTATGTGCTTGGTTGGTTTCTCTACGTTGTCCCTTCTTATTTTGATTCTTTGTACATTGACGACGTTTCGTTGTTTCCATCCTTCAAGCAGTTCAGGTTCAGAGAGGTTCAGGAGATCTTCATCTGAGACGACACCACGAACGGTGTTCATGCTATGTGGGGTAACTGTGACAGGGATGCTTCCGAATGATGTCAGGTTGGATAGATTTTCATGCTGTTTTCTGTCTTTGACCTCAAGGAGAAGATCGCCACTGGCCATCCTAGACACCTTCTAACCTGGTCCTAGTTTTTCCGTCAAGCTTTTTGCCACCAGGAATGGTGAGATGGTTCTAGCTTTTTCATCTGACAGCTCGCTGTGAATAACGTGGTACTTGGGAAAATGCTCATGCGTCTTGGAAAAAAGTTGGAGGGGTGCTTCGGTGCGTACCCTTTTCAGGGTACGATCGGATTTGGAAAAGGATGTGCTTAACATAGCATGCGTATTATGTTTCGGCAGCGGTGTCAACCGCCCACCACCGAGCCCAACAAGGGGACGCGACAGGAGATGTGCAAGGACAAGTCTGCCGGCGCCAGCCGTACACCACCGCTATAACCATATATGGTGAGCCAAGACTGGTCATCCACACAAGGTTAACCCTTGCCGCCAGGAAAAAAGGAAGTAAACAGAAGTGAGGAGAAGACAGGAAAGATGGAAAGTGAGAGACAAAGACGAAGGCGCAGGGAGAGAGACAGGAAAAGGCGACTGCCGATTTCCCCTGGCTGGGTCAGCCCAGGGGGGGGCCGTCTACGTGAAGCCGGGGCCAAAGGGGTGTGTTGCCTCTGCCGGGGGGCCTTAAAGGTCCAAACACCCGGCGTCGGCTCAACCCCCCAGGATCCCCTTTTCCCCGGACACGGCTCAGCCACGCACGGCTAGGCGTGGGTGGGAGTCGAAACCCCCCCGTTAGCTCGGGTCCGTGGTGTCGCTACACACCAAACGCCTGCTTGCGCAGACGCCCGTGCGGGGAGTGAGTAATGATAACACAGCACGCTATAAAGAAAGATACTAGGCAAGGGTGAAAAAAATATTCGCGCATTTCTCTTTTTGTAAACATAAAAAAGTTAGAGTCATCATTTATATATTTATTAAGTAGGGATGGTAATGTGTATCTAAGGGACTGTAGGAAATAATTCGTGCGAGAACGAGGAACGAGCCACCTGTCTACGCTTCGGGTTCGTGAATCCGTGTGTTGCATACTTATGTTTGATAAATCTTTATTAAATGTTCAGAATTGTTCCTTTGCAAAGTAGTAGTTACTAATTAGTCTAAAATTGTACATGTGTTGCATATTGATTATTTTATAGCGGTGGAACAAAGTACTTGCGGAAGTACGGCGTGGGACATTTGCAATGTAGCTCAGTGCGCTTTTTTTTGCAATGAGTGAATTCTTTTTTACGTTGCATAAGGTTGTGGTGCCCCAGACAAGTAGGCAGTAGTTTATTTGCGAGTAAAACAAAGCGTGGTACATCTGCACCTTAGCTTTTTCCGGAAGACAGTGCCGACATTGTGACAGAACTCCAGCAGCACGCGATAATGATTTAGTCAATGATTCCACATGACATGACCATGTCATATGTGCGGAAAAAGTAACATCTAGAACTTTATGTTTCTCCACTACTTCCACGGGTTTTCCCTCAAGCGCTAAGGATTGGTGAAGATTAATTTACGTGCCCCTGGATCTGAAAAAGACAGCTTTCGTTTTTTTTTCGCATTTATTCGCAGGCCATTAGCAGTAGACCACCGCAGTACATCTGATAATACGCTCTCGGCTTTGGCAATAACTTTAGCTGATTTTTTTTCCGAAACAAAAAGACTGGTGTCGTCCGCATACAGTAGAAATGCGGCATCGTTATTTACGTTGACAATATCATTTATGTAGATATTGAAAAGCAGTGGCCCTAAGATGCTTCCTGAGGCGCACGGCAAGAAATGGTTTTATAAGAAGAAAAATAGTTAGCGACTGAAACACACTGTTTCCTCTCAGACAAATATGCACAAAATACGGAATTAGCTACACCGCGTGCCCTATAAGCATCCGATGACCAAGGCGGAGGCAGAAACCCTTGTAAGTGTCGTAGATAGAATTTCTAAACTAGAAGAAGCGCACGCAGCACTCGTTGCTGAACTAAAGAGTGCGAAAAAGGGGGGAGGCTGCTGCACTAGTGAAAGTGACGGAGCTCGAGCAGGGCAACGCGCAGCTGCATGCTGAAATAAAAAGTACGCAAGACGAACTAGCAACCGCCAAGAGCAAAATCGAACTTCTTAACGCAAGGGTAACGCCCTTAGAAGCAAACGCCCCCTCGGAGCACTCGGCCAGTTCTGCCACTGGAGCCTATGTTCTGCAGGGCGTCTCTAATCAGCTCGTAACAATTAAATATAGGTGCGAGGATGCAGAGAACAGGCTACGACGATCTAACTTAGTTTTCTTCGGTATTGAAGACGACCCTGCAGAGGACTGGGCGGCATCAGAGCTTAAAATAACGAAGTTTTGCGCAGACAAGCTCGGAATAAGAACAACTAGTACTCAGTTCGAACGTGTGCATCGGCTCGGCAAATATAATGTTGATAAGCACCGTCCTCTCATAGACAAATTTACATTCTTTAAAGACAAACAAGAGGTGCTTGCAGCAGCACGTAAGCTTAAAGGCTCATCGTTCTCCATTCGCGAAGACTTCTCATTTGCCACCCGCCAAGCTAGAAAAAAATTGATAGAATTTGCCAAGACCCAAAACAAGCCGTAAAAGTTATCTCTTGATAAGCTGCGCATGGGTACATCTACTTACGTCTACGATATTATCACGCAAACTGTTGTGAAGTGGAATAAATAGCTCAAGAGGCACACGTGCACACAGGACCGTCATGGATCATTACCTAATCACATTAAATCTCCAATATCATTATCATTTACTAACATCCGAAGTCTTCCTTCAAAGCAGGATAACTTTTCTTCCTTTCTCGAAGATGCCGATTCTGATATTGTTATTCTCACCGAAACCTGGCTCCATCCCGATATTTCTAATAGTGAACTATTTTCCTTCTCGAGCACTTACAATATGTATCGATGCGACCGCCTTGACAGACGAGGCGGCGGTGTCTTACTTGCTATTAAAAGGTCTTTCCTTCCCATTGCATTCACTCAGACTCAAATCTCGAGATTATTTGGGCCGTCTGTAAAACCCGTTCCACGAATATGTTAATCGGTGCCTGTTACCATCCTCCGGATTCAAACGAAACCTTCATCATTGTGGTGAGGTGCCCTAACGCGTGAAGAGAGGACGTTGACGACGACGTTACGGCGGCAGAAACGCGCCAGCGCGCGCACTGCAGTAAGAGCCTTTGCCAATTCACCGAAGACTCCCCACTGCACGTGCACGCGTGGCGCGAGAAAAAACAAAGAAGGAATAGAACGGGCCACGTTGTCCAAGCAGACGGTGCCAGAAGCTGGAGCGAAGAGGACGCGTTAGGGCACCTCACCACAATCATCGATCTTCGCAACAGTATTGCCAATACACTTAAGGTCTGCCAGGCAGATATGATTTATCTTTTGGGTGATTTTAATTTTCCACACATCGACTGGGTAAAGCTAACCTCTCCTTGTAAAATGCAATCAGATTTCATTAATTTAAACCTGGACTTTAATTTTTCCCAGGTTATCAACCAACCCACTCGCGGATCTAATATATTGGACTTAGTACTAACAAGCAATCCCGAAACAGTAGAGCAAATAACTTATCTTGATGGTTTTAGCGACCATTATCTGCTCCAATTTACTCATATCCCGTTACCTTTTACGGGCAATGTAAACAAAACCATTCGTAACTATAGCAAGGGTGACTACGCTACCATGAATGCTGAACTAGAATTATTTTACCACGATGAATTTCTTCCTTGTCTGCACAGTCGAACGGTCCAGGAGAATTGGGTGCTGTTCCGCGATAAATTATGCTCGTTAGTAAACCAGTGCATCCCGTTAACAAAAATAACGAATGATAAATCGAACCCTTGGTTCACGAATTCCCTTAGGCGACTTAGAAACAAAAAATTGGCCGCGTATCTGCGTGCTTCGCTGCAAATGTCGTCGAAAGACGATAGTCTTGTGCCGACTGCACTGCATGAGCGGCATGAGTACCACAATTTAATAGCTGGGCTAGCCGCTGGGCTCGTTTTTCGGACGTTTTCCGGGCGCGCTTAGACGGACGCCGGCGTTTCTCCGCTGAAATTTGGTCGTCGGTCTCTTCTCTGCGTTCTCTGATCATGTCTTGTAGAGTGGGTCGTATTTCATCAAGCGGCCATATATGTTTTGCCTTGCCTGAGACAGCGCTCTTCTACGATGAATCAGCCGCATCTGGCTGGCATTGATAAAACAGAAGAGGACGCCATCTACAGCGCTACCGGGGAACATCGGCTTGTGTTGATGTTCCCCGGTAGCGCTGTAGACGGCGCTACCGTGTAGACCACAGCCAGCCACAGCGTCGAAGTTAAATCACTGGGCGGAGACTTGTTTTGTACACAGCAGCGCCGCGTAATAAACACTAGGATCTTTATAATTACGTATCTATAGATTTTGTTTTAAAGGAACACTGTGAATAGTACTAAGGTATTGATGTTGTGCCTCAGGTATGCGTAATATTTGATTTTTAATTGCCCACGCTCACCCGTATGAACACTTGCTTCTTGGTCAAGATTGGAGGTCGTAAGGCAGGTGGTTAAAGTTTGGCCAGCTAGCTGAATCGTGTGACGTGCCGACAAACAGACAAACAGACAGACAGACCAAAATTTTTCCGTTTAGGTATCCCAAGAAAGACTATCGTCTTTAAAAGAAACGCGTTTACAGGAGTGCCAAAAAATTAGACACCCCTGCGGCTTGGGCGAAATACAGTGAGTGTCTAAAAAACTATAACTCGGCTTTAAGCAGTGCTAAAGATAAGTACTTTTTTCACGATCTTCCATCCCTGCTAAATTCGAACCCTAAAAAAATTTTGGCAAGTCATTTCCCCGAACCGCGACACAGAATACATTTCATTACAAGATAGCGAGCACGAGCCTATTCCTGATAATGAGTGTCCTTCAAGCTTCAATTCATATTTTTCATCTATTTTTTGTGAAGAAGACTGCTCAACCATACCTGATATTCCCGACTTTGAGTATCAGTATGTGACGCCCATTGAAATCTCTATCGACGGCATTGGTAATCTTGTAAATAATCTTAAGTTATCTAATTCTTGTGGCATCGATGGCATTAACACCAAAGTGCTAAAGAACACAGTCACTACTTCGAGCAAAATATTATATAACATCTTCAGACTGTCACTAACTACAGGAGAACTACCGTGTGACTGGAAGACTGCAAAAGTAGTCCCCATATTCAAAAGCGGCGAAAGACACTCACCAGATAACTATAGACCCATCGCACTAACCTGTATTTGTTGTAAAATGCTCGAGCACATCATTGCATCGCGCATATACAATCGTCTAGAATCAAATAACTTTTTTTTCACCAATCAGCACGGGTTCAGGAGGGGTTTTTCATGTGAGACACAGCTTTTAGAATTCCCAACTGACTTGTATTTTGACATGAACCGTAACTTACAAATTGATAGTGTCTTTCTCGATTTTTCGAAGGCATTCGACCGTGTAGCCCATCGCGAGCAGTTTACAATAGTTATTAATCTTCGGTCTCCCATATGCTATGTTACCTCCGGCGTACCGCAAGGTAGCGTTCTTGGGCCGCTACTATTTTTAATATATAGAAATGACCTCCCTAATAACCTAGCTTCCCATGTGCGCTTGTTCGCAGATGATTGCATTATATACCGCCCTATATCCGACCCCGTTGACCATGAAATTCTACAGAATGATCTCCAGCTTATTTTTAATTGGTGCAAAACTTGGTTAATGACTCTAAATTCATCTAAATGCAAAGTAATCTTGTTTACTCGTAAACACGCAGTCTCAAATTTTTCTTATCGCATAAATAACGACTGAATTTCTTCTACCAGTACATACAAGCACTTAGGAAATCATCTGACGTCAAACCTCTCCTGGAACCTCCACGTTACAACCATATGTGCTAACGCTTCAAAGTCACTGGAGTACGTACGTCAAACCCTGAGAAATTCTCCCTCCAATATTCGCAAGCTAGCTTTTCAGACATTTGTTCGCCCGCAGCTGGAATATGCCTCTCCAATATGGTCACACCCCTCACAATAACTTAATCAGTTTATTAGAATCAGTACAAAATAGGGCCTCTCGGTTTATCTCTCATAACTATAATTACAAATCCAGCATCTCACGAATAAAACACGATAGTTCACTTCCACTCCTCAGTACTCGTCGGGATCTTGCACTCTTGTCATTGTTTCACCAATACTTCTATGCTGGTAAAAAATCTTCATTGCGGCTTGAAGTTTCATCTTGCCCATCTCGCAGATTACATAATCACCTCAGTTTTAGTCGCATGTACGGAAGCACTCACGCATTCAAATCGTCGGCGCTTCCTCGTGCCATTCGGCTGTGGAATGCACTTCATGATTCCATTGTGTCCGAAAAAAATCCTGATAAGTTTCGTCTACTCATCACTTCACATTCCACTGCATAATCTCGACAAAATTTATAACGCCTTTTGATTCTTTTTTTTTTCTTGTTATGTGTGTCGTATTAGCTCTCTCATGTATGAGTTCGTTATTTCTTTTTTGCTCATTCATTGTACCCTTATGCTTTTTACTGTGCATTGCCTGCGCATGTACGAAATGTATCTGTATGTTTTATGTAATTGTATTATTATGCATAGTGTTGAACTACTCATTCTCTCTTTTCGCCTCTACAATTAATGTTAGTCAATATTTTAATGTGTTTTAAAAGGGATATGTGTGCTTTGAGCTATTTCATCCTGTGTTATATATACTCATTATGTGTGATCCTTTATTTTTTATGACGCCTTCCTTACCCAATGCCTCTAACGTGGCCTGTAAGGACTCTTTAAATAAATAAATAAATAAATAAATAAATAAATAAATAAGTAAATAAATAAATAAATTACGTGCTTAATCGCTTCAACCTGAAATCCGTCGACATCAATAGCTTTACTGTTTTTTAAAGATAAGAATGTGCGCACTATTTCTGCTTCATCTGTGGGTGCAAGAAACATTGTGTCAGCCTTGTGGTAAGGAATCTGAGTATGGGCAGTGCTTCCCAGTGGTTGTACCGCATTAGCAAAGTGCTCACTGAAATGCTGGGCTAAAGGTACACCGTATAGATTAGGGGTCTCAAACACGCGGCCCGCGGGCCGCATGCGGCCCGCCAAGATATCGCTTGCGGCCCGCGGCCCACACATGGCTATGGTCGTCCCATATTTTTTGTTTATTTTTATAATAAGCATGTGCGTGAGCTACAAGGCGTGACTGCTCTAAAGCATTGTTTTCGTGGGGCACCCCCTGTGGTCACCATGTGTTGAAGCCGTGAAACAAAAAATTACACCATCTTCCCGAGGGCAACCACGGGGTGATGCGGAGCATCGCGGATCGTTATTACGCGCTCGCGGTCGCCTGCAGGATCGGGAGCAGCCTCTCGTTGTTGACGTTTACACGCGGCTTCCCGTTCTCGAAGGTCGGGTTCCGCCGCTCGCTTCGTATGTTTACGTTGAACTTCACGGTCCCGAACCTCATGTTCTGCTGCTCGACGTTCACGAACGAACGCTGCTTCACGTGCTAGAAGCTCAGGATCCGCCGCTCGACGTTGACACTTCGAAGCTGCTTCGCGCTGACGAAGTTCAGGGTCCGCCGCTCGCTTCAAGCGTTTGCGTTCAGCGTCGCGTGCCCTTCGCTTCGCAGCTTTGTCTTGAGTGGACGTAACGTTGCTAGTGTTTGGGCTGATGCTTACGCCTGCTTGCGTCAGCCCACTCACTGACGGGACTGTTGCTTCCATCACACTTCATCGGAAGCATCAATGGAGTCAACCGAAGCAAGCGCTGCACTGAGTGCGCGCAGCGCTTTACCCGCTTAGAGGAGGAGTGTAGCGCATGAGCCGCGAGAGCAGAAGCAAGAACGCAGGAGAAGCGCAAGCAGGTGGTAGGAGATAAGTGGAGAGAGTAACGCGCAGCTGTTGGAGAGAGGGAAGGAGGAGAGATGCGCATGCGTAGTGGGAGTGCGGACGCCGTCGCCGACGCCGCGGGACATAGCCCTGAGCAAGAGATGCTCCGCATCTAACACAATATTGCAGAATCGGCGTGAAGATTTTACTCATTTTAGAGATCAGTATTGACATGTTGTTGGAATGGAATCCTGACCCCAAATCTTCTTCAGAAATGACCCGTATATGAGATATGGGAAAGGTTTTCTTTTCAATGGGAACTCTCGATGACCACGTGTACGAACTGACCCCCCCCGCCCCCAACCCCGCGCGCTTTTACCTTCTTCCTTGAACCGGCCCATGCGGGACTAAATTGTGTGACTGCGGCCCGCTGCCTGATACGAGTTTGAGACCCCTGGTATATATTATACCCGTTTACGGTTAGTTCCGTTAAAGTATTTTGAACAGCATTGCGGTTCAGGGCCTGATTGATTGCTTCCCAAACTTGGTTGGGGCGCCGTAGATAGATCTCAGAAAACATGTGGTCATAGTAAGGGCCTTTGCCTTTTTTAATGCCGCAGTTAGTTTGTTCCTGTAAGCTTTAAAGGCATCAAAGTCCGCAGTATCTCTTGTACGCAAAAATATCTTGAACAGTCGACTTTTTTTTCTTGATCATTTTGAGGTGTTCTCGCCCTACCCAAGGTTTTCTTATTTTTCTGTTAGGCTTGATATTTATGTAAGGAAAACATGTATTGTAATGACTCCTGAATATAGACAAGAATTCATGATAGCTCTCGTTTGGGTCTGTCTGAACATAAACAGAAGACCAATCTTCACTTTTGTTAGACATGCATCTGTACCTAATATTCTCATGACAAGTCATTTCCTGTGCAGTAGTTCTGGGAAATGCAATAAAAACAGGACAATGGTCACTCCCCCCTGCGCATATCGTGCCAGTTGCGCGTACATCAGTGTCTATGCTGAAAATGAACAAGTCTAGGACTGACTGGCAAGTGGTCGTCACTTGACGTCATTTCAGCAAAACTGAAACGGTCCCGCCCATTTTGGTTCGATTGTTTTCGCGAAAAATTCGGGACAGCTGGCTGGCAAAAAAGTGAACCGAGGAAAGATACATCAAAAATAGTTCTGAATGAAAACCTAACAGCGCAAAACACACAGCTTTTCTGGAAGATGAAAACAAGAGCAGTTGAAAGAGAATACCAGTTTGCATGGCATAAGAGCGGTAAACTATTCTTTCGCCATAGCCCACGCGATCGTGTAATCCGGATTATCACGATGGCTGACCTCGAAAATATGAAATAGGGTTCTCATGCATGCTGCTTCTCATGGCACGTGGTGAATTAAATGGCCAGTTTGAATAGATATTATGATAAGGAAATTTTTAAGGCTTCCACCGCATCATGCTTTCTGCATTTAAATGCGCAAAACTTATAAAGTGTGGAAGAACGGGTTTGCATGCTTCTTGATGATTTAAAATACAACGTCGACGTTGTAGCCTTCTCTGAAACATGGTTCGCAGGTGAATATGAAGTACTATTCCCAGGTTAGAGATGTATAACCGTATCCAGAAAAGAAAAACGAGTTGGTGGGGTAGCTTTGTACGTCAAAAACAATTTGCATTTTGAAACGGTGGCAGAGTTTTCAGCCGTAAACCTTCACTACGAATCCCTAATCATGAAGTGCGACGGTACTGTAATTCTCATAATTTGCAGGCCGCCTTTGGGTGCCGTAGATGCCTTTTTTTAACTTTTTAGAACGTATGCTGGATTTTTGTTCCGAAAGCGGTCTGGCTATTGTTACTACGGGTGACTTCCACATCAATATGCCATCACTACAACGCAACAAACAAGTTCTTCTTGGTCTTGGAAAGAGACTATGGCTGCGCACTAAAGCCACAGGGACACAGAAGACACGGACGAGCGCAAACTTTCAACTGTCTGTATATTTTCGTCGTAGTCAATAAATATGCCCACCAATCTCGTGGTAACAACGATAATAGCCCCGTCGCACTCTGCTGATTACAACATGCCACGCAAGAAACTCATTTCACCATCGAATAAAGAAACTGAAGTTTGGCTAACACATGCATACCCTCTAGTGGAGATGTAAAAGGCTCCCATCAGTTCCCGTGCAGTGCTATCATGGCTTCTGCCCAAAACTTTGATGCCTCTGAAATTTGGAACACACATGCAACGCCGGACGTGCGCAGGCAAATGCGCATTCTCTTTATTTATTATCGACAATTCATGCTCCTTTGCCCGAACGTTGATGCACCGTCCGGTTTACCCGATATACGACTTTCCATATAAAAGCGGAAGCTCGTAGACAACGCCAACCGCGCAGGCTACATAAGGCAGCTCGTGCTTCATGCCACACCCTCCAGGTTTCTTCTTAGCCGAAGAAAGTTTCGGGCAAAGCTTTGCCAGCTTGCGCGGGGCAGAGAAAACCATCGGCATATCGTGCCTGCTCGCAACCTTCTTCGAACTATGATAAGTGCGGTGCATGTAGGGCAACACTTCGGGGCGGCTTCTAGATTGCGGCCCGGGTGTATCACCGGAACGGGGTGCTTTTGTCTCACGCAGGAGAACATCTGCTATTGCCGTGACGAACGTGCAAGGGTACACGGCTTCCAACACACGCCGTACTTGACCAATAAAGCTGTCCTGCATAGCATGTGGGCATGACTTTCTGAGCGCGGAACCCAGACAAAGTTTAACAATTCCTCGTTAACCCTTTGTGCGGCAGTGGGACACATACGTCCCACTTTTCCGTCTAGAGAAAAAAATTTCTCCCACATCACCCGTTGCAATTAGCGCAACATTAAGTCACTCATATCTTACCTAAGTCATCGTAATCTCGAAAAAAAAATTCTTTTACCACGCTTTCGAAGGGTGGATGTAGTGTTACAATAGCGTTGAATTTCGGTCAATTTTTTATGATCGCTTCTGAATTTTCCTCTTTTTGAGATACATAGAACCTACCAATCAAAATGCCGGATAATATCCTCCTTCTCTGGTTTTTGAGAGAGATGATCTTAGCTTCCAGTCATCACGTGTTTTTGTTAAATTCACGAAATAACTTGACCAATAAATGGATCGGAACAATCCCCTTCAAAATTATCCCGCTAATCGCGCAGCGCAATTGCGGATATTAATGCGTGGAAATATTTTTCTCAATATTATATACCTCTTGAAATGTAGCCACATGTTCAGGGATAACATCTGTACTCGAAAATTTCAACAGCAAAAGCTAGGACGGCCAAATGGACAAAAAAAAGTGGTCTATGCATGCGGTCAAGTAAGCTTTACAGGGACATAACACAGCGCTTTGAAGGCTCAAGAGACGCAACTGCAGGCGGCGTTCTCCTGCTCAAATGAGGTCCGCACAACTTTTCTCTTCACAACTTTAGAAGTGATACTCTGTGCCACTTGCTTCGGCCGTTTCATCCCAAAATTCCCGTTGATGCAATCGAGAGATGGTGCCTTCATGAGGCAGTGGGACAGTGTTTTCCCACTTTTTCAAAACACTCTCATGAGTCAGTGGGACATATATGTCCCACTTTTTTTCAGTAAACTACTGGCTTCATTTTGATGAAATTTGTTTGATACTATTTCTTTCTAGTTTATATCAATAAAGCACAGCCGGTTTTTGTATTACCATGCCAAAAATATAGGACGACCGACAAAGGGTTAACTAGTTTGGACTGCGCAGAGTCATATGGCAACAGTGCCTTCTGCGCTCGGGGCCTGTATGACCAACAAACGTGAGTACTTAAAGAAAGCCGTAAATCTAAAAATTGCAGCGTGTCATTACAAGGGATTTGCTTTCCTCTAGGATGCCTAACTAACAACGATCCAAGTCCGCTAAAAATATGTTGCACAAAGCAGGCGCCACACAGGACCCAATGCAAATCCCTTGTTGCTGCAACTAAAACCCGTTCTCGTAGGCAACAAAGGTTGAACGAAGATAAAATTAAATTTCTAGTAAAGACATGAAATCATTGACCGACATACCAGCAGAATTCTGAAAGTCAATGACCCTACCGACTTCAATGCATTCACGTACAGAAACAAATAACTGCCCATTAGGAACTGAATAAAATAAATCTTCACCATCAACAGACAACATATAGTCAATACAATTGTCCTTCTGCAGAAATCGCACAACGTGTTCAGACGATGTTGTATTGACTATATGTTCTCTGTTGATGTTGAAGATTTATGTTATTCATTTCCTCATGGGCAGTTATTTGTTTCTGTACGAGCTTCCGCTTTCATGTGGAAAGTCGTATATCGGGCAAACCGGACGGTGCATCAACGTTCGGGCAAGGGAGCATGAATTGTCTATAATAAGTAAAGAGAATGCCCATTTGCCTGCGCACGTCCGGCTTTGCATGTGTGTTCTGAATTGCAGAGGCATCAAAGTTTTCGGTAGAAGCCATGATAGCACTGCACGGGAACTGATGGGAGCCTTTTACATCTCCACTAGAGGGTATGCATGTGCTAGCCATATTTCAGTTTCTTTATTCGATGGTGAAATGAGTTTCTTGCGTGGCATGTTGTAATCAGCAGAGTGCGATGATGCTATTATTGTTGTTACCACGTCATTGGTGGGCATATTTATTGACTGCGAGGAAAATATACAGGCAGTTGAAAGTTTGCGTTCGTCCGTGTCTTCTGTGTCATTGTGGTTTTTAGTGCGCAGCTATAGTCTCCTCCCAAGTATGAACCAACTAGCCCACCAGCAAGTTTTATTGAACCATATTCTTCTTGATCCGTTTTTCTCTTACCGCCTAGAAAATTTAAATAATGTACCGACAGGAGTAACTTATTTATCCGAAACTCATATTACTAATGCTTTGTTACACAAGTGAATGTCCTAGAAGCTGGTGTTTTGATATCTGATGCAAGTGATCACATGCCCATTTTTGTTTTCTGCAACCCTCATTCTAAACCACATCGAATGCTTGCCAATCCAGCTTTTAAATTTAGAAGGATTAACAAAAGCAATATTGCAGCTTTTGAAATGTCTGTTAGTGAAACTGCATGGTCTGATCTTTATCAGTTAACGGATCCTGTGACTGATTACAATTATTTGATCAATCACCTCAAAAAACTTTATAATGAAGCATTTGCTGTAACACCTAACAAAGCAAGAGATGTAGAAAGCCTTGGATTACTACGGCGCTTCTAAGGCGAATGAAGGAACGAGGCAGACTCTTTAATTACCTCATTAAAACTAGACAGCCTGATCGCATAACTGAATATAAGAAGATCAGCAACAAACTAGGCCGTGATATCAAGGAAGCAAGAAATTGTTATTACGAAAATAAGTTCGAGAACATTTTGAATGATCCGAAACGTGTGTGGCAAGCATTAAAAGACTTAATCCTGCAAAAAGAGCAAATCAGCGTCTCTGAAATAGTAGATAGCGATATAACATATTCTGGGGTATCTTTGTCTAATAAGTTTAATCAACACTTTTTAAAATGCGGAGCATCGGTAACCGAAAACTCTGACACTCGTAATTACGGGTCATATATTATGTGTAGCTCTTTGAAGTCTCCTTTCATGGAGCCAACAACAGGACATGAGATTAAATCCCAGATACTAAAATTAAAGAATGCGTCCGCATGTGGCGAGGACGAGATAAAAGCCAAGCCGATAAAAGCAGTTGTCGGCCATATGAGAAATCCTTTATCACAGATATGGAACCTAATTTTGACTTCAGGTGTGTTCCCTGATAAACTAAAAATCGCTAGAGTAACAGTTACATTTAACCGTTTTCAAAGTTTTATTGCGATAGCAATTATATGGACAGTCTCGACGGGTTTTTGCCGTCGCCGTTGCCGTCGCCGCCGCCGTCATGTCACGTATAAAGTACAAATTGATAAGAGCCCCCTGCGCATCGTACGTTCTACCAGCGGGTAGTAGCGCGCGAGCGGGAGCGATGAACGCGGCTGAAGTGAAGATCAAACGAGCCTGCCCATCGTCGCTCCCAGGCGCATGCGATAAGATCCCCCCCAACTGTTTGACAGACCGGCCCCGCCCGTCGTTCGCGAGCGTGAAAAGACGCGAGGGGGGGGTTCCCCTCGAGTGACCTTCGATTTTATGAGCGCGGTCGTCGCTGGCGCGCGCGTTATCTCCCTATCTCGGCAAGCGACAGCGGGTGGCCGGTATACCCTTCTACGTGCTGCGCTCTCAACGCCAAGAGAATGTGGTGTGAAGAGTGTCCTGGAGCGGCCGTATTCTCTTAAACCAGCGTTTTCTACAGTTGCGTGAGATCGGATCCAAAACAATTAGCTGCCAGCCTCACTTCGTATAACATTACAATTTGTTGTTATCGCATTCATTGCTTCGCCCTTGTGGTGAAACTGTGACTTTTTGAACATATGATTAATGTAAGAATTATGAAGTTGTGCACTAAAAAATAATATACTTACAGATAACCAATATGGCTTTCAGAAAGGGAAGTCAGGTGAAGTGGCGCTTAGAACTATCATAGAAAAAATCACTAAAAAAATTTCAAGGCAAAATGTATACTCTAGGGATATTTCTTGACCTTCAAAAGGCATTTCATTCTATTAAGCATGACATCTCATTATAAAAGTTAAGTGAACATGGTATTAGGGGACTCGCTCTTGACCTGATACGTAGTTATTTGACAAACCGCTACCAGTATGCAGACACCCAGAATTGGTGAAATTAAGTATGTTGTTCCTCAGGGTTCCATTCTTGGACCACTTATTTCTTTATTATATATAAATGATATTGGAAATGTTCCGTTCGCGGCCGATATAACTCTTTACGCCGATGACAGGCATGTATTTTTTTCAGGAGAGAAAATAGATATGCTTCAGTCGCAGGCTCATAAATGGCTTAATAATTTGTCGCAGTGGCTTATTGTAAATAAACTTACTAACTGTAGTTAAATACCAAGAAAACTAAATATATAATTTTTCGCTTCCGAAATAAGTCTATGGTGAAGGACGTACACTTGAAATTCCGTGCTGAGATTATCGAGCGTGTAAGAATGCATAAATTTCTCGGTGTTATTTTCGAAAATCTCAGCTGGTCCCCTCAGGTTTATAATCTTACAAGACGCATCTCACGTTCAATAGGTATTATAAGCAGAGTAAAACAATTTTTGTCGCGATGGTTAAAAATTCAGCTGTATTATGCACTAATTCATTCCCATTTACAATACTGCCTCCTTGTATGGGGAACAACAAAAACAAATATTAATGAGCTATATATCCTACAAAAACGTATTTTGCGAGTTATTGAAAACGTACCTTACATAACTCACTCTGCGCCACTTTTCAAGGCGAATAATATATTAACAATGCGACACATACTGAAAGACATGGCTGATCCCTCCGTCATAGGAATCGGTATAACACGAAAGTGAAAAGTGTCTTCAGAGAAGTAGTGCTTATTGTGTAGTGATTATGAGAGTTCGTTCTATGTCTATTGCTGTTTTACAGCTATAGCACCATTTGACGTGGATGCACCCACGTCGACCCCTAGTGGCACATCTACATCGCGACAACTAACGCCCATGATCATGATCTAACCGCTGTGGTAGTTGAACTTTTGAACGTTTTAACCTATACCTGGACACAGCGTATCACGAATCGCGCGCTAAGATGACATCGACCACGTACGCCTGTGCTCCTGCATGCACTGCCACACTGCGCTTCAGCGACACGGGAGGCAGAGCTTGAGCCGCGAACGCGCGCAGGCGTTCCGCGTCCGTTGGCCTCCGTCTCGCTTCACCAAGGCACCGCATTCATCCGCCGACATCATTGCCTTTCTGCACCGCCTACTGCATCAATTTTATTAGTCGGTGCTATCGCACTCAAAGTAGTCGACGGCGAAATACCGTTGGTGCCTGTGGAAGCTGCACTACGCCGACACCGAACCGCCACACGCTAACACGAAGCGAAAGGCAAAGAGCAAAACTAGAGTGACACATAACTGCGTCTAGGGGGACTGCCCGATGCTAGCGCGGCCAGTGTTTGTTGTTGCTATGGAGACGCTTTCACCATTACTTCTCTTCATCGCTCACAGACGGCGGCACTGCCCAGCGCCGCCAACAGAGACCAACAGAACCAATATATGTGCAGCAGTGTAGGTGCACGTATTTTCTGATGAATTAAGGTGTCTCTGATTCATAAAACGATGAACTACGCCGTAGTACGCATGTCGGCACTTTGCAGTTTACTCGCCCTTCGGGGGAGTTTAAAGCAGCCAATGCACTGCGCCTTGAGGTTCCTTTCCTGGCGACACGGCTGAGGTATCTGTCGAAGGAAAACGGAAAGGCTGGTACTGATTCATACTTACAAATCACCGACACTATGACGACAAGCGCTCGTGTTTTGCGCTCTTGTTTCTGTCGTCTTAGCGCTTACAGTTTACAAGTGTCCATCGATAAACGAGGCCAAACTAGCGAATGAGAAAGTGATGCGAAAGGGGCAAGATGACGTTATCGCGTGCTACTCTTCTACGCAGAGATCCAGTATCCTTGAAGTTTTTTCGTGACGCGAGCAACGAGTTACATTATTGCTTGTATTCCAAGCCCTTGCCGCCGAGTACTACTGGTTTATCGAATGTCGAGGAAAGCTGTTTAAATCATAAAAGCGTTACAAAATCGATTCTTTTGGTTCAAGTGTTATATTAGAAACGTGTGATAATGAAGCATGAGTTTAATTAACAAAAGTGCAAATGAATTGTTAGAGTAAATAATGATGAAATGAATGAGTTTTATGAAAGAGTGCATAATTTTCTTGAGAGCGGGTGGGATCATTGCGGCCCTTGGCGGAGCTGATTTCAGCCACACACACTTCTTACTGCGTAATCTCTAGGACCCACTTCGGCAGCGCGAGGAACAACAAGGTGAACCCCAGGAATACCCGAAAGAAACGAACACCGGCCTGGTAGTATCGTCACAAGACACCTTAGTCCGGGATTAGAATAGCCTACAATTTCTTTTCAAATCACACTTTTTTTCGTCCATTTCCAATAATGGCTGGTAGCGTCACTTGCCACACAGTTAATACCTCCGTAGCCCCACAAAACAAACGCTTTGATAGATAAAAACTACAACAAAAAAAGAAAGCTGTCCGAACACAAGCTGTGTTCTAGCGCAGTGTTCAAATAGATCTTGAAGCTTAAAAAAATCACAGTTTCGCCACCAGGTTGAGTTTGCACAATGAATGCGATAGCAACAAATCCGTGTGTTTTACGAACTCAGGCTACCAGCTAACCCTTCTGCATCTGATGTCGCTGAACTGAGCCAAACGTTGTTTCAAGGGAATAGGGCCTCTCCTCAGACGGATGCGATTTTCGTGCTGTCAGTCCTGTAAACGTGATGAGTTGAGAACGCAGCAAGCCTACTGGCGATCTCCGAATGCCGGTTGAGTCCAGAGAATGCGCGCGCGAGCCGAGCGACCGCGACCACGCTTTAACACCAAAGTTCGCAGTTCCTACTCGAGCGACGCAGCGCCCCCCTCCCCCCTTCCTGCTCACCGACGCTCTTTCGCCTGGCGAAAGACAGCCGTGGTGTTTTCTTTCTGATTCAGGAGCCATCGACTGTAGGCTCACCGTATGCACCCTTCGTGCGACGGAGTCGGCTGGCTCGTTTCATCTCTGCGTCAGCCGCGTTCGCACTCAGCGCTGACATGCTTTTACTCGGGCGTAGAACATACAACGCGCGGGGCGATGTTATGGATTCCGACATTATACGGAGCATGACCGTCACGGCGATGACAAAGACCCAGCAATAACGTTCATAAGACTGCTATCGCAATAGAAAGCGAGCAGCTCAGCTTGACGTCGTCACCTACAAAACAAGAAAACCTGAGATATAGGCCCCCCTGAAAGCTGTGTACTGTTATGACCATTTTCCCTTAAGATTTTTCTAAATAGGGTTGTCATAACAAAAGTGCAACGAACCTTCGATGGAGTTGTATACGTCAGCCTAATGCTTTCTGGTGAGCTGTGGGGAATTAACGTATTCATCCTATACTGTTCCTTAATATTGATACAGTTTTTTTTTTTTACATTTTGACTCGGGGGACTAGTGCGAGGCACTCCTGACGATCCTAGAGACTGAGGACAAGCTGATGGTTAGCGGACAGACTGCCGTCGAAGAGCCATGGTTTTCTGGAATGAGGGGCCAACTCCCTTTGCAGAGTTGGCTACGACTATGTCACCCTCATTTATTATCACCATCAACGTTATATACACTCTAAGAACTAAGAGAGTGCCGGGCACTCTCTTTGGGAGAGTATTTTCTTGTCCCATATTTAACTCTCTTTTCCAGAGTAAATCACCTCTTTTTGAGGCAGAGTATAGTAATGCCCCCATAGAGGGTCAAAGTACTCCACCCCAACAGAGTAACATCACTCTTGCCGAAGCACAGTAGCATGACCCCACCCAAGGAAGTAATAGTACACCGCAAGAAAAAAACATTGCATAACTCGGGCGAAAATTGGGCTTTACAATTGCTTTTAACAATTTTCGTCAGGTGCAGACCGTAATGATGGCTAATAACGAGCACTACGACAAAAAAAAAAAAAAAAAAAAAAAAAAAAAAAAAAAAAAAAAAAAAAAAAACGTTAAAAAAAAAAAAAAAAACACATGACCGGGTGACGACCGTTAGATGCTCATCTGATTGCGAAACGGACACGTTACCGACTATGCTACGCTGGAAGGTGGCGTTTGGGCGTTGATTTTGTCATGTTGTAAGTAATGTCCATGATCTGTTTTTTTTTTCATTTCCTTGTTTAGAAGCGCAGATTTGAGTGTCTCCGCGCGTGCGACAACCAAACGGACTGTAGTCCATGTGTTTCTTTTGTGCTTCGCGAGATCGGAAGGTCAATCTGATACGTTTTGCAGTAAAAGAAAGTCACAGTTTCGCCACTAGGGCGAAGCAATAAATGCGATAGCAAGAAGAGAGAGAATAAAGCATTTATTTGATGTTCTTCGCGAGAAGATCGGTAAGTGGGATCCTTAGTCCGTGATCCCATTGGCGCGGGCCGCTGTCCTCGCACGTTTCACGAGGGCCTCTTGGGTCTTCGGATCCGAGCTGGACAGAGCTGCTTCCCACCCTATAATGTTGTGTTGTGCCCTGGGTTGCATAGGTGGGTTGTGTGGGCATTCCCATACCATGTGGTACAGGGTGGCTGTTTTATTGGCGCAGAACCTGCACTGTGATGCGTATGTGTCAGGATCTATCTTGGACAATACTACTTGCAACACGCCGCCGCAGCACAAAGAAGGACGCTCGAAAAGGACGCATAGGTATACACAGGACAAGCGTGAACTAACAACTGTCGCAGTTGTTACGTGTCTGTATTTGAGCAACGCGCTGCGAGTGTCCACAATGCAGAAGCCGACGCTGTTGTTGTTGCCTCTGACATGGCTCATACCCACTCAGGGGGGATTGGCCAATGATTGATTACATGATTATATGACTTTTCGACGCTGTTTGATACTTCTTTTTCTTTTTAAACTGCGGCACGTGGAATGACCCCTCTGCGTCTCCTGCCACGCGGTGGCGTCTGACGCCAAGTGTGCCCGGTGTTCTTTTTTTTTTCTTCTACATCATGAGGAGTACAGAAGGGAGCCACTTTTTCGTGCGCATTTCAAGGGCAGTTCTCGATTTGAAAGAAATTGTAAAAGCATTGCGTGATAGAAAACACGCTCAAACTGTTTCGAGGTCTGCCTACCGCGAGCGGCAAATGGTGCAAATGAATAGCTCGCCGTTATATCGCTGGCACGAGCATGGCGTGTGGCTGTGTTGGCTAGCGCAGCAGGCTGCGGAGCGAGGGCTCGCAGGTTCGAATCCCCGATCACGTGGTTTGGAAATTTTTTCAACTGATTTATTTTTCTTTATGCCTTTTTATATATACACATACATATGCATATCCGGGGCATGACGGCGTCAACACACGGCGACGGCGACGGCAAAAATCAGCCGAGAGTGTCCATGTAATTGATATCGCAATAAAAAGATCAGCGTTACTGAAGATATGCACGGCATTCGCACTGACTCGCTAAGCGGTTAGTCATTTCTGTGTAGGAAACATCGCACTTCTCAAATGCACACTGAACAATTCGGTTTTCTGCACCCCCCTGGAGACATTTTCGGACATTCTTGTTCACGTTCCGCAACTACAGCCATAATAGTACTCCACGGTAGCCGTACCGTATACATTAGGCTTATGACAGCAGCCTCCGTGCGTGACGTTCGTAGAGAAAAACATGAATGCCTACTGATATACGAATAATGCAATAACCGCTTGAATTTAGTTTCGATCGTGACCAATTCAATGAGGTCTTATTCGCTTATTTAACTACACAAATCCCAAGCTAGAAACGCGGATATTAAAAGTTCCAAGTGCCTTCAATTGTGCTGAAATTCGCTGGGAGGCGCTGGAAACGCTGTTCTCTTTATTAGTCGTCTCCAACGTCACAACAAACAAATATTATACTCTTTACTGCATATATGTGTGGTTATTAAGAAGTGGTCATCACTCGCGATGTGCCGGCACTTCGATATATAGATAAGGAGCAGGAGTATAACCGCGTTTTACTCTCTCTCGCCTGAAAAGTAAATGGGCATTCCACTCTCTCTGAAAGAGGTAGAGCACTTATAGTATAAAGTATAAAGCACTTTTACTCTCTCATTTCACAGAGAGTGAACAAGGCATTTCACTCCATCCGATGCTTTGCGAGAGTAGAAGAACACTCTGAAGAGTAAATCGGCCTTTTTACTCCTGCGATACCCTGCCCAGTTTTTAGAGTGTAGAGTAGCAGACCCCAAGCGCGTCTGGTTGACCTTACTGCTTATTAATCTAAGTTACCAAATTACTTTCCAAGTACTGTATGGAGAGATTTTCTCGACGCACTTAAGGCTGGTTCACACCAGCCACCAGTCGTGCTACCAAGTTAGTCGCTTTGCGACTGGTCGCAAACAGTCGCTTTGTTCGCAAAGCGATTGCTTCGGCTCGGCCGAGTACTCTGTGGTGGCGATGGTAGCACAGAGGAACGCACTCGTTTGTATCTGGCGGCAGTGAGCCAGCGCAATAATAAAAAAAAAGCAATGTGCCCGGATGTAAACAAATGCTGACGTCAGTTCTGGGCTTCGCTGATTGATTCTAGCCGTCCTGCGATTGCTGTCGCGCGAGTGAAAAATCGCGCAGCGAGCGACTGAGTCAAAGCAGTCGCTTTGCGACCAAAGCGACTGTTTGTGACCGTTTGCGACGAGTCGCAAAGCGACTAACTTCGTCGCGCGACCGGTCGCCGGTGTGAACCAGCCCTTACATGCACGTGAGAAGGTGCACTA
>JALIZH010032838.1:0-16659 GCA_030522465.1 Rhipicephalus appendiculatus | reverse complement strand
TCGCCGCCTTTGACGTGGCGGATATCAGTCGTGAACTCTGATATATAGGACATTTGGCGCCGTTCACGTGCTGTGTGCGTTCCACCGTCGGAGCTTAGCGAGCGCAATGCATAAGTAAGCGGCTTGTGGTCGGTGAGGACGAAAAACTCTACACCTTCCAGGAAATGGCGAAAATGTCGTATGGCAGCGTACACGGCCAGCAGTTCTCTCCCGAAGGTGCTGTAGCGGCGCTCGGTAGGTGTTAGCTTCCTCGAAAAGAAGGAAATCGGGCGCCAGATTCCCCCAACGAGCTGCTGTAATACAGCCCCAACGGCTGTATCGGAGGCATCTACCATTACGCTCTGCGGGACACCGGACCTGGGGTATTCAAGCAGTGCGGCGTTTGCCAAAGCGTCCTTGACCTCGCAGAAGGCTTCTTTTGCTTCTTGAGACCAGGAGAGGGTGTCCGAGCCATTTCGTGAAGTGGCCAGCAGGTCGTGAAGAGGTTGAAGGATATGGGCGCAGCGGGGAATGAAACGGCGGTAGAAGTTTACCAAACCCAGAAATTCCCGAAGCTGGCGCTTGGCGGTCGGCTGCGGAAATCCTTGCACGGCTTCAACCTTGTTGGGTTGAGGAAGAACTCCTGAGGCGGAGATGACGTGTCCAAGAAACGAGAGTTGTCGCACACCAAGTTCGCATTTGGCCATGTTCACGACCACGCCATGTTCCACTAAGCGCTGGAAGACGATGCGCAGATGATTCACGTGCTCTTCCGGAGTGCTGCTGGCGACTAGCAAGTCGTCAAGATAGGCGTGGCAGAAGCTGAGGCCGCGTATAGCACCGTCCATGAACCGCTGGAATGTCTGACCCGCGTTTCGGAGTCCGAATGGCATTCGGAGGAATTCGAAAAGTCCGAAAGGCGTTGCGATGGCGGTCTTCGGGACGTCCTCCGGGGCAACGGGAATCTGATGGTATGCCCGCACCAGGTCGATCTTCGAGAAGATAGTGGCACCGTGAAGCCTCGTCGTGACATCGTGTATGTGCGGTACCGGGTATCTGTCTGGAGTCGTTACCTGGTTCAGCGCCCTATAGTCTCCGCATGGTCGCCAGTCTCCCGGCGTTGACTTTGGCACCATATGAAGTGGAGATGCCCAGGCGCTCGACGAGGGTCTGATGATCCCTAGCTCCATCATGTGTTCCAATTCCTGTCGTGCGACCTTCAACTTCTCTGGAGGCAAACGGCGAGGCCGCGCGTGCACGGGTGGGCCGCTGGTGGCGATGTAATGGCGTACCTCGTGCTTCACCGCGGCGCTGGCTGGCGGCTGCCTCGTCAACTCGGGAAAATCCTGCAGAATGCGAGTAAAACGTTCTGCACCGGACGGCCCGAGCAGAGTGGGGCTCAGCGGAGGGTGGTGCGAGGGATTGCCTTGCACAGTTGCCTGCGACACGGGATCGTGAAGGCGGCGGTTGCGCACGTCGACGAGAAGGCCGAAATGCCGAAGAAAGTCCGCACCCAAGATGGCGAACTTCACTGCTGCCACGATGAAAATCCACCGGAACGTTCTGTTCAAGCCTAAATCGAGTGGCAGCGAGCGATGTCCGTAGGTGGCGATGGTTGTGTTGTTGACCGCCTGAAGCGGGGACGCACTGGGGACACGGCGATCGGTGGACCCAACCGGCAGCACGCTCACCTCAGCGCCGGTGTCCACGAGGAATCGAAGGCCACTGTCGCGGTCGGTGAGGAAAAACACTGATGGACGACGTTCGGGGGCCTCTGCGACATTGGTCGTCCTCAGTGCCGGCCGCTCCCGTTTCCCGCATAGTCGCACGGAGGAATGCATTTGCGAGCAGCATTGCCATGCTTCCTGTGATACCAGCAGATTCTCTGTTGCACTGCTGGGCGCTGGCGCTCCTCGGGAGTGCTGCGGGCCTGCATCGCTGCGACGGTATCGTCGAGGCGGGATATCTGCTCCAGGATGTCATGCAGCGTGGTCGTGGGCGCGCCGCCGGCGATGTCTGGCTGTAGCGCCGCGACGGACGGCGGAGCGACCGCCAGCACCGAGTCCGCGAGCTCGGCGAGTTGAGACAGGCGTTTGTCGGCAGCCGAGGCGAGGACCATGCGCACGTTGACCGGAAGTCGCTGTAGGAACAGCTCGCGAAGCAGTCTGCTGTCGGCATCGGTGGTGGCTGCGCCGGCCGTGTGCAACAGCTGCCTCATGTGGCGCAACAATTGGCTGGGCGTCCGGTCCCCGAGCTCGGTATCGTGCAGTAGCTGCTGCAGTCGCTGAGGCTCCGACGGCGTGAGGCGGCTGATGAGCAGCTGTCTGAGCGCTGTGTACGCGTTCTCTGCAGGTGGAGCGACCAGCAGATCGCGTATCTCGCTCGCTATTGCCGGTGGGAGGCTGGCGACCACGTGGTGGTACTTTGTTAGCTCAGCGGCAATACGACGAGCGGTGAATTGGGACTCCACCTGCAGGAACCACAGCTGCGGGTCCGCTGTCCAAAACGGCGGGAGCCTGATGTCGACGGCGGAGATGGCCGGTGCGTCAGGGGGAGTCTCCATGGCGTCGATCGCTTGAAAAAGGCGGTGAGCCTCGTCCGGGTCACCACTGTTGGGACGCGTGTACGCGCGGGAGAAGACACGACCGCGCGGCGTGGATCCCAAACATCGACTGTTTATTCAGGTTCTCTGGAGGTTCCGGAGAGCAGCGGAGGGTGGCGCTGCCTGGCGGCTTGGCTTGGCTTGGCTGCCGCCACAGATAGATAGATAGATAGATAGATAGATAGATAGATAGATAGATAGATAGATAGATAGATAGATAGATAGATAGATAGATAGATAGATAGATAGATAGATAGATAGATAGATAGATAGATAGATAGATAGAAACGTACAAAGTGTCTGCAGTACGCAAAGAAATGCGTCGCATTTAAAATGCTGCAGTCTCACCAGTTGTGGCAATGCCTGGTGCTGCATTGGCAGTGGTGGTGGGTGGTACTGCGCTAGCAGTGGCCTGTGTGGAGGACATCACGTCCGTTGACAGCTGTGGTGTGCACGAGGTGGACAGCTTGTTTGTTTCGAAGGGGAATGCTGGAATCGCAAGCAATGCGCGGGATGTTTGCAGTCCCTTTTCACAGCCTGCCGTTTGTAACACCAAAGAAAATCCTTTTGCTCAAGTTTCATTGCAAACGTGCTCGAACGGTACGTTTTTTATAGGGAGAACGTGCCGATGGGAATGGCAAGCTCGGTCGAAAGGTTCAATTTTTCAATTTTTTCCCACAATTCTCAGATCATCTTTTACATCATGGTGAAATTTAGGACAAGATAAGCAAATAGAAGTTGACCAAAAAGCACTTCGCCAGTGTGCTGTCAACAAAAACTATGAGATAATTGGGCTTTAGAAAATGCATATGTTGCATCTCAGGGTAGCCACATTGCTGCATTCGTCCAATGATAATATAACCAACTCTCTTCCGAGTTCCGCTTTATTAGTTTTAATCTCCATTTTGTGTACGCTCCATTTTATGTGCAGTTGTTGTCAGTCATTGCTGTGCCATTTCACAACAAATAAAGATATAACAATTCTGTTTTGCTTTTTTTGCTCTTAGAGCCTGAAACATTGTTGGGTGCCATAGAGCTGTCCATACCTGTCTGCACATCCTACAGATTTTTATATCTGGCCTTGTGTAAAAGTTGTTAATAATAAGAAAACATGTACAGGTGATTTCAAAAAAAAAAAAATTCTCGTCCTTATGTGAATATTAAAAAAAATAAACCAATAGCTTTAAAGCACCGAATGGGCCTTTGTGAATATCCTTATACAAAGATTTTGACGAACTTATGCCTAATTCAATAATGAATTTAGGGATAATAATGAGAGTTTACAAAGTGTCGTAGCTCAAAAACTACAAGAGACCGCTCTAAATCAATTTTATAATATCAACATAACGATCCCCATCTGCATCCCAAATTCCATCACTCTGTCCACAAGTAAAAATAGTTTTCATTTCCATGACCCCCCTTTATGGCAGCGCAGAAGATATATGTTAGCACCTTGTTCTGTGTTCATAATAGCCGTTGGGCTTTACATCTCAAAACCACGATATGATTACAAGGGACGCCATAGTTGAGGGCTTCGGAAATTTCAACCACCTGGGGCTCTTTAACGTGCACATAAATGTAAGTACACGGACCTTTAGCATTTTGCTGTTATTGAAATGTGGCTCCCGAGGCCAGGATTTGATCCCGTGATCTTGGGTTCAGCTTTCGAGCACCATGACCCACCGCAGCGGTTTCCTTTGTGTTGGCACCTTCTGTGCTGCCTTAAATAATTAACGTGATCAAGCTCGCGCACCTTTGCATACTAAAACAGTATGTGTATAGAGTGTGCACTTCACTCAGGTCTAGGTAATGCCTTTTAAAGGGCTACTGACACAAAAACTTTGGCCTCGCGTTTTTGTGCTGCAATGTGTTGCTGGGGGCCTGTTAGTCATAACACGACACCTCGATTGCTGCAGCGCGCGACAGATAATTAATTGCAGGCTCCTCATTACCGACCAGTTTCAGTTTCGCTTTGAGAGAGCTCGAAAAACGACAAGCCGCCGGGTGCAACTATCACCACCTAGCGTGCGAAGCTCTCGAGCACGTCAGCACACAGAACTGTGACGCACTTCCGCACGGTCCGCATCAAGAAGTCCTTTAGAATAGGAAACGGGACAGCAGTGTCGTCAAACACAAAACTTTCAACGCGTGCGCCGCGGCCACGGACTCGCGACCAGACGCCGAGAAGTGTAGACTGCTGGAACAAACGCGGCAAAAGAAAAATGGCTGCTATGACGTCATCACAACTTGTTGCAGCGTGGCCACGTGAGGGAAGTAGGGGGGTCACCTTGGTCCCCTTTGCGAGCGTCAGTAGCGCGAGGCAGTCGATCGCTCACGCAAATTTCAAAACTAATTTAAAATACCTTCCAAGCTATATTCGCTGTTGATATTTTGCAGATGATATACACAAGTTCACAGGAATCGAACCCGCAGGCTGTCTCGGCCGCGAAATTTTGTGTCAGTACCCCTTGAAAGTGGGCAAAGAGATACAACAATAGGACAAATGTTGTTTTGTTAGCTATACTGCCTCGTACAAACTAATGAACTTTTGGGTTAGTTACTGATAATTGATTAGTAGAAATTAATTGCACAAATTACGAAAATGCCAAAGCTTTTATAGAAATTCTGCATCAGATTCGAAAACATGTAAAACTGCTACGAGCTTCCTACATCTTCCCCAATTATTTTTTGTATCCGCGAAAAAGGTGTGCAACAGGCAAACTGAGCTGGTACACATCTCATGTGCCCACAATGGCAAGGCTCTCATAAAAGGTTTCAACCGTGACACAGTGATAAAGCACAGGTCGCTTCTACAAGCAAGCAGTCGCGTAGAACAGCATATATGAGTCACACGACCTTGTCTGACCCTTTCTGAGGGCGCTGCAGTCACGCACGCATGAGGTATGAGCTCACGCTTAGTTCACAGTCAGTACTGACTTAAAAACATTTAAAGGAGTACTGACGCGAATTTTAAAATTTTTCGGATTGTTGTTTTAAATAAAACTACTGGTGTCGAGAAACCTATAAAGAGTGTTGTAGTGCTTGGGAATGCATTGGATATATTTTTAATACCGCTACCATCAAACAGCAACTTCGGTTTCGGTATCGAGGGGGCGGCTTCTCAGTGACGTTTCAGAACGATGTGACGTCACGGGAAGACAGCAAGTGGCGACGTACTAACGGCAAATCTGTCATCTGCTCGTGGTGCACGAAAAATAACGATGATTGAATTGCCGTCCAGTGACCCTGAGAGCGATTTCTGCGGTTTAGGCTGCACGCAGGACGCAGAGCTCGCAAACTCAGGAACTGTCTTGACTCGTTGGGATAATGTCCATTGCAGTGGGGCTGGCGTGCAGATGCTCAGCGACGAAAACTTTAACATCAAAATGAAATATTTTATACGTGCTGTCTGGCTCCGCTGTGTGGAGAGCGTTGACACTGCATACCAAGGAAACAAAAAATTACGCAGATCTCAAGTACCATGGGAATCAATGTTATGCGAAGCATCCGGAGGTAAGGTGACTGGGTTGTAATTTTTTATTGAGCGAAACGTTATGAAATGACACTAAAGATATGTACAAATGTTGCACGCTCAGACATGTTGAACAGTCGCATATGTTAACAGTCGTGTAACGATGCCAACAGAAACATGGGTATTGCCAACACCAAAAGCGGTTAGCTGATACGGAGCACTTGTGCTTGCGAAGATGGTAGCCCTGGATAGTGCTTCGTGGACCAACTACAGTGGATGGCGCTTAAGTATACAATTGACGTTAACCCGACATGACTGCTTCGTCATACTTATAAAATTAGATAGCCAGCACTGCAACCACAATATATGTTTCACCAACATTACGGCTGCATAGGGTGTTCTTCCAAAGCAGTTTCGAGACCTGACGTGGCTCTGTGGTAGAATGCTCGATTCCCACGCAGAATGCTTGGGTTCGATTCCTCCTGGGACTCTGATTTCTATTCTTTGTATTCCTGGCGTCAACGCCACCAATGTCAGTTTCTCTTAACACTCTCGCATATAAATTACCAATGCCTGTTGTCGCCATTCCTGGGTAGATTTAAATTGTCAAAGTCCTGTGGCGCATATCCGCATTTCGCGGCCCGTGGTATACGGGTATGAGCCACACGTGTCTGGTGAAGTGAGTTTGACGTCGTACGCGACGGGATTTTCACGTTACTCATGTCATGACCAGCCAGACATATTTGTCAATACCTCTTACCCTCCCATACAAATTTTGGTCTACCCCAAGTTAAGGAGGCCATCACGAGAGCCCCCAGACGTATGCGGCTAGATAGATAGATAGATAGGTAGATAGAAACGCAAACGTGCTTACAGTACGCAAAGAAATGTTTCGCATTAAAACATGTCCCTTTGGCGATCTTCCAAAATCGTGTCAGTACTCCTTTAAATGTCCAATTTTGCGTTGCTATTCTTCAGCCTCTCAGGAAAACATATCTGGTCAGTCGTGGAAGAAACGTCGCTGCTTCACAGGCTCTCCATTTAAATGAACCACTGTTATTACAACAAGTATGACGCAGGCTAAAGAGACAAACTGATGAAATACACATGTTGTTGGAGTGGCAGGGGTGGTGGAGGTGAAGCAGGTAGTTGGGTTGCTGCCCGACATTGTGCCTGCACTAACGGAAAGATAGATGAACTGGTGAAGGAATGAGCGGAAGGCAGTTTGCAGGATAAGGAACAGTTGTACTATAGTGTACTAGAATATATACCGTTAGAATGGTGAAGAAGGGCCGCCATGTTGGCGAGCCCCGGCAGAAGAAGAATGGGCGTCATGAGGCCCCGAAGCGGAATCTTTTTGGACCGATTTCGGATAGAGCGAACTGCTCCATCTGAGTACGATCGAACTAGCTCGTTCGTCTTCGCAAGCAATAGAAACAGGTCCTGCCAATGAGACGGACGATCCTTTTCGAAGCAGACGGCAGCGAACATTGCCGACGCGACGAATCACGTCGCTGCTAAAACCGCAAGACCCGGCAAGCGCATGAAGACTGGCGCTGAAATCTGCGACCTACTCTCCGGGACATTGCTTCCGTTCCTAAAACTTCCGCCGAGCGACGTAGTCGCAAGACGTCTGCTATAAGTGGGCATCAAACAGGGCCACAGTGTCGTTGAAGGACGATCGTCGGTGTCCCGAGTCCATTTTCCGTGCAGAGGGCGCAGTAAAGCTTCAGCCCGGCTCGTACGCGGGCATTGAGAAGGAGAACGTTGCGACGCTCGGGCTTGGTTTCCTCGCCGACGGCGTCCGCGTAAGCCTGAAAAATAAGCTTCAATTCAGCTAGGCCACGGAATCGGCGGATCGCCGGGCGTAGAAAGAAAGAAAGAAAGACAGGTGGATGAATAACAGACGCCATCGTGAAGTAGGACAGAAGAGACGCAGAAGAGAAGGAATTGGCAGAAAACGCGGAAGGCGTAGCAGGAAGAGCCAGAACGAGACGCTGGCCGCGCTCGAGAAGGGAGAACAAAGGCGAGCGTGGAAGGCAGACGCAGGGGTCGAAATACAGGAGAACAAAGGCAGTAACGCACAGCACGTAGAAGAAATAAATGTTATTAAGGCGAAAGCCTTTAATGTCTTATGCTCACGTCCGTCCGTCTGTCCGTCCATCCATCCATCCATCCGTTACTCCATCCGTCCGTCCGTCCGTCCTTCCCTCTGTCAGAGCCCTGGCACGGTGCCAGGTGGCCGTCGGGGCGCGCGAGCGGACGCCTGTCGCGTCGGACTCTACAGCGCTCGCGCTATGCTTGCGTAGCGTCGCTGTGCCCAGCGTTTCCAATCATGCAAAGAGGGAGACGCGCGCATCGCGTTCCATTCTGACCGACCCCGTCTCAATGGACACAGGCGTTCGCAGAACACACTTTGGATTTATAAAGTGTCCTTCAATTTAAGCGCTGGAACGCGGATGGCGTTTGCACGATGCGCAAAGCGCGAGAAAATACGAACGCATGAGAACGGAGGCAGATTAGTCTCGCGTCTCGCTGTGATTCGTGGTAAAAAATTAAAAAAAGAAAACACGCACACATTTCGTTTGTGTGCCATCCCACTGAGAGTGTAAAAGAAAAAAAGGCACGGTGTCAACGCACGTTAAAGAACACCAGATGGTCGAAATTTCCGGAGTCCTCCACTACGGCGCCTCTCATAATAATATCGTGGTTTTAGGACGTAAAGCCCCAGATATTATTATTATTATTAAGAAAAAAGACATGGCATAGTCAGTCGAGTGGCCACAAGCTTTCGCCGAACACACTTTGGAATGTACAAAGTGTCCTCCAATTTTTCTTATCCCCGTATTCAGAAACGCTCCTTGACTTGACTTGCGACCATGGTGTAAGATATATATAAGTCTTTATATCTTACACCGTGCTTGCGACCGCCTTCAATGCAGCACAAGCGCGTTTCGAACGCGCTATCTTTGGCGGTGCCAAGGCAGCACAAGCGCGTTTCAAACGCGCTGCCTTGAGGAGGCCGCGAGTCAAGTTCAAGTCAGGGAGCGTTTCTGAATACGTGGGTTACATTTCCCTCATCGCCATTGTTGTGTCTGCTCCCCACGTTAGCCCGGGCAGGAAAAGAAGCGTCCGCGGTCACAACAGCTCCACGAGGGGCCGAAGAAAGATAACCGTACTCTTCAAGTGCATGCTCACCACTAATTTACACTAACACAACACTTACCTTGCTGTGTGACGCTGCGCTGGTTTTTTTACCGATGATACGACAGAAAAACGGAGGTTGACGCAGCTGATGATGATGATGATGATGATGATGATGATGATTCCTCTACCATGGCTCATACCCACTCAGGGGAATTGGCCAAGAATTGATGATATGAATTTTTTTTATATATTTGAAGTATCAAATATTGATAACAAAAGAAAAAACGTACATAAAAACGCGAAGAGTGCAATAATTGTTCAGATATCAGACACTATATTCCCGATCTTGATTAGAATTACAGTAACAGACAAAAAAAAAAAACAAATACAAACTTTTTTGTTTTGAGATTACTCATTACTGCTATAATAATACTTATACAAGTAGGGATTCAGAGTCGCATCCGTTTTGTTTCCTGAAGGTATCTACTAACGGCATCAAAAGCGTTCCTGTGGCTGAAGCCCAGAGCCGAAGCACCAAAGGTAAGTACATTTTCTATTGTGGAGCTCATCCCCAGGTTAGCGAATGGCATGATGATGATGATGATGATCTCCTCGTATGGATGGCGCTCACCCACAAAGGGGGATGGGCATAACAGCTGGATACTACTACTACTTCTTCTTCTTCTTCTTCTTCTCCTCGTCATCATGGCTCACACCTAATGCAGGGGAGTGGCCGGCGGCACACCGAATGCGCGAGCACGATTCAAGCCAACAGGGAAAGATGATGATTGGTAGCCAATTACCCTTTGTACCGGGTGGACTCATTGGTGTCCTAGCCTAACAATATTCATAGGGTGCCTGGATGCGCGCGCCTCCGCTACCAAGGTGGAGACACCTTTGACTCACCGCGGTTCCTTCGCAAGGAGTGTTTGGTTCTAAAGTGTCAGGCGGAGCGCAGTGGCTAGCGCGGAGGCGGTGCTGCAAACGCGTAGATGTTTAGTTATTAGAGAGTTTTAGAATACAGTACGTAACCTCCTTACCCCTGAATTCAGAAACGCTCCTTGAGTTGTCACCACCTTCAATGCAGCACAAACGCGCTTCGAACGTGCTGTCTCATTAGGCGGTGCCAAGGCAGCATAAACGCGTTTCAAACGCGCTGCCTTGAGGCGGTGACAAGTCAAGTTCAAGGATCGTTTGTGAATACAGGGGTTACTAGAAAGATTGAGGTGCTTGGTACTGCCGGTGTACCATATAGGCAGCCTATATAGGTAGCCATATAGGCATACTAGGCAACCTTTAAAACTCCCATTATCACATTACTGAGGTGCTTTGCAGTTTCAACACAGTAATTTCTCGATCTGCGCGGAACGGCGCTTCTCGGCGTCAATCTTGGACCGTCTACGAAGCTGTCCTTGTTCGCCTTGTGAAATCCAGCATCCGTAATCACTAGGCGTCATAGGCACCGTCCACTGACCAGAGAGAGCTGCTTTGCTCGCACTGCCCCGTCCCAAGTTCACTGAAACTGGCCGTTAGAGGAACGCAGAAAACAGACGCGCGTACGCGTCCCCCATGTAGTCCGGACACAATACGCCCATTTTTGCAGGGAGGGAGACGCGCCCATCGCGTTACATTTTGACCGACCCCTTCTCAATCTTGCTTTTTTTTATTTGCTAGGCATTGCGTTCTGGCGCTGCTGTCATATATATTGCAAAACTCGACTGCACGGTGCCGATACGCATCGCGAAAAGCTCCATTTAAGGCCTGACCACACGTACACGCTGCAACGCGTACGTGTGGTCAGGCTTTTAGTGCTCGTCGGCGTCGAGGCTCCACCAGGAACACGACGTCGGCATCCGGCGTCGGCGTGCGCGTTCCTGAACAGCGCCCGTCCGGCGGCTCCGGCAGCAGGCCGTAAACGACGTAGGAGTACGCCTTGCGCCATGCTGCAAGGCGCTCGACCCGCATGCGAGGTCCTGCACGGCGCTCGTTCCACATGTACGGCCATGCATGGCGCTCGTCCCAGGTGCTCCATCCTGCATGGCGCTCACCCTGCATGCGCGATCCTGCACGGCGCTCATTCCACGTGTGCGGTCCTGCTCGTCCCATGTGCGCCATCCTGCACGGCGCTCGACCCGTGTGCGCGGTCCTGCACGGCGCTCATTCCACGTGTGCGGTCCTGAATGGCGCTCGTCCTACGTGCGCAATCCTGCACGACGCTCATTCCACGTGTGGGGTCCTGCATAGCGCTCGGTCCTGCTGCTCCGACAGTAGGCCGTAGATGCAGCAGCACATTACTGAGACGAACACCACCATCGCCACGAGCGTCTGCGTTGGAGGACACTCGGGTCACTGCTCCGGAAGCCTGTCGCTCATCCAGTGCGCGGCACCGAGGAATGGACGCGTCGCAGCTTGGTACCACGGAAGCAGGAAGCATCTCGCGCTCCGTCGTCGTGTTGAACATGTTCGACCGTGACTTCACGTTCAACCCGATGCTTTCCTTCTTCGCCTTTTGTGGCCGCCCAGCGCGTGTCCGGTCCTCACTGCAAGCGATCCTTTCCTTCTGCCACGTTGTACGCGATTGCGGATGGCCTCAGCATGTTTACGAGCCGCCTGTGTAGGGCGTCACGCGATGTATGCCCGGGTGACCAGACACTCTCTGCGGTACGTTTTCGTGAGCGTCGCGCTGAGCTCCTCGATCGGTCCTGGCTTGCGGGGAAATGCGCGAGCTTCAACGTGAACGCGTGAGCGTGCTTTGAACTTTTGGAGAGGTCGACGAAGACTCCCAGCGCACGTGTGCCCAGTTCAATGATCGCCTCGAGAACTGCGCGCTCACGTATGTTTGCGGTTCAGCCTCTCAAACGTCTCTTTCTCCCTATCCGCTGAACCGTGCTTTTTGCGACAACTCCGCACGAAGGCGCATCCCTCGACGAGGCGACAGCCGTGTCGGCAGAGGCGTGCGCACGAGGGGGCAGAGGGGCGGCCGCCCCCCCCCTAGTCACCTAAGAACCTAAGAGGGGGGGGCCGGAAAAGTTTGCCCCCATACATTAACTTAATAGGGAAGGGGGGCGCTGCGACGAACCTTCGCCCCCCTGAACGGTAACCCGGCGCACGCCTATACCTGTCGGTATACTTCCAAGCGCCACAGTAGTTATAGGTACACAAGCACTGAACGTACAGCTCGTCAATGTAGATGCTGATGAATGAAGATCAATGCTGTCTAGTCGAGCACGGTGTCGATGGCTGACCAGATTGACCAACCGCAAGCTTCGCTCGCTGCCTCGAAAAAGGAATAGAATCGTTCCGCGATATTCCTCCCTGAGGGCTATCGCGGAACGATTCTATTCCTTTTTCTATTCTTTTCGCCGCCATTAGCCGTCTGTGATTAGTCGAAGCGTCTGTCCATCAAGCAGCCGTAAAAGAGCCTGACGTCAAAATGACGTTACCACACAACGGGAGCCGGCGTCGCGCGATCCCGCCCACTGCTGACGTAAGCTTCGACGTCACGCGGAAAAGAATTGGAATAGAAAAAGGAATCGTTCCGCGATAGCAGGCTGCAGTTCTTCTCATCACGATGTCATCTCGGCGCGCTGAACGCTTTCAGATCGCATGTTTATTATTAGCAGAGAAAAATGAAGGAAGTCTCCCTTTTGAATTTCGCGCCGAAAACACAGCGCTTGAGTGTAAGTGCGGCAGGGGCGTCGGCAGGGGGGGGTGCAAAAGGGGGCACTTGCCCCCCTCAAGCCACCCAAGCACTTCCCCACACCCAAGCTATGCCAGTGCTCTCCCCCTCTGTCAGTCGCGATGCAACAATGGTTTGCACCCCCCAAGAGAAAGTTCTGCCGACGACCATGAAGTGCGGTGCTTAACCGCGTATTTCACTCGGCTAACTTGGTGCCCCACTTTGACTCGAGAATGCCGATGGCAGATCCACCTTTCGGCAAAAATGTTCGCTGCATATGAGCGATAGCCGGCATAATTTCGTGAGTAACAACTTGATGAGGGCTAGTTGGTTATTAGATCAAAGAACAGCGCCAAAGGAACAAGGACGACGAAGAAACGAAGACCACGGGACAAGCGCTGCCCCGGGGTCTTCGTCGTCCTTGTTCCTTTTGCGCTGTTACTTTCTTTGATCTAATTTCGTGAGAACCGCTGAGTCATTTTCAGTCAAGCGGCGCTGTGCTCAGCTCGGCCAAGTGAAGGCTCGAATTCGAGTCGAGGCTTGTATTAGAATACGGGGTTAAAGGGGTGCTGCCACCAAATTTGTGTCTCGCGCGTTCTTCGCTGCAAGCGTTTCTTATAGGTCTGAGAAGCATGATACATGCACCAAGATTCACGTATTCTCTCTAAATAATTTAATAACGCCTTATTTATGAGGACAACTTTCGGTTTCGGTTTCTGGGCGCCAAGTTGGGCAGTGACGTAGCAGTGTAGGAGGCTTGGTCATGTGACCACACAAGGCTCGCGCGAAGATGCGCAGCACTTAGCCAGGAAGCGATCGAAACTCGTCGAGTGATGTAGCAACCGATGCTTCGCCGGTACGTACAGGGGGGTCAAAAGTTCCCAGGCCACATTCCCATGCATTTCTATGGAAGCGTGGCCTGCGAACTTTTGACCAGCCCTGTACGTTTCGTAGGTGGCGGTGGACCGGAGGTCACTCAGTTCACTACAGATCTGGTGTGACGTCACTACAACTTTCGTTCTTTCCTATAGAGTACGTCAGTTTTGATGCGCTAGCGATGGGTCTCGATTGGGAGAATGAGCATTTAGGTACGCTTTGGAAATGAATTAAAATATATTCTAAACAGTTGCTGTGTCCGACCATTCGCGTGGGGTGTCCTTGCATGAGAGGAAACCCACAACAGGCTTGTTATAGCCTCGAAATTTGATGGCACCACCCCTTTAAAGGGGCCCTCCAACACTTTTCAAGACCTCAATGTTTTACATATTTTACTAGCGGGTTGTATAGACTGGAGGCTGAAGAAATTAGTGCAGCAAAAACGGCAGTGATAGCGGCACCCATTCCGAAGTTATTCAGCCTAGAAAATTCAAAATACAATAAAATGGATGCCTGCCCTCAGCTCCATTTTCGGCGGGGTCATCTGACCACGTTTCCCTCGCCCTGTGACGTCGGATGACTCCCCCAATGAAATGAACTGAAAGCTCTTACGTACCGGAAGCTTGCATGCCATATTGCCCGTTAATTCCAACGTATTGAGACGCTGTTGCGAAGGTAACAAAAAATGTGGTGCTTGGAGAGTGAACCGCACGGGCGAAACAAGGCAGCTCGCGAACGCTTCTATATTTTTTTTGTAGTTTTAGGGATCTATCTTGTTGCGACGGCGTCTCTATCAACGCTCTTACATGCGCCTGGAGCGTTCCCGGCGCGTTTCCTCCAGTACCATGGCGTTCTGCGCATTCTTTCGCGGCGCTGCAGTTTTCAAGTTGAAAAGTTCGGAGAGCTTTAGTCTATTCCGCGTTCACTGAAAAAAGTACGCTAAAGAAAAAAGAAATGCAATATTATTCTTTATTTTGATGCAACGCCGCAATTACATCTAACATTACATTTATCCAATTAAAGTCCCTATATCCAATGACAGGCCTGCGCCATCTATCGTCATTTCCGCCCGCAATAGTTCTGACGAGCGCCTACTACGTGTTGATGCGGTTAGCACCGATGTTTTTAAGCGTTAGAGGGCCCCTTTAAAGGCCAACTCCGGCGATTTTTTTAACGTGTCAGGGTAATGGTGCTTTTATGTTCCTGATACACCTCTTGTCAAGTGCCCGATAGCTGAAATGCTCAGAAAATCCGAAAATAATTTTTAATAAGCAAAAAGGCGCCATACCGAAACCGAAACCCAACCGAGTAGACTGTCTCCGTATGACGTAGTAGTTTGTTACGATCCGGAAGTCGTGCAAGGCATGCTGGTCCCGCCGGCGCGGAATATCACACGCTCGTCCACAGAGAACAGAAAATCGCGCGCCAAACCAGTGAAGCGCCGGCCAAACACCGTCGCTTTGTGGCCAGCACAATATACGCTGTAGCGGCCAAAGTTAGCGAACCCATCGGCTGCGTCACTTCCGTCAACCGGCAAACCAACACGTCACACACGCAATGTTGCCAATAATTGTGGGAAGCCGGGTGGGCGTTTGCAGACAATCTTCAAAGTTCATTTGCAAACAATCAGCGCATCTCTCAAGCTTGAAATTTGGCATAAATGACGGAAAAGTGCAAAGGAACGTACCCAGGGAATTTCATCGAGATCCATTGACCTCGAAAAATCGCCGGAGTTGGCCTTTATGCTCTACTGCGACCACGGTACTGCGACGCAATATGCAATTCGTGAAAAGGGGGGAAGAAAGTGAAGCTTTCGGTTTCGCACTTGTATTCATTACATTAGGTTAGCGGTCACGAGTTTCAGTTGTCTATTTATTTTATTTGTTTACTTTGGCCATGTTACCTGTGCCCCCCCCCCCCCCCCCCCCTCATAGAACACAGTAAAGCCGCGCCCCCAACCCCGCTAAGCGCTTCGCACGCGAACTACTGCAGGCCGCCATGTTTAGGTTGCTGCAGCAGACGACACTGTCTTAGAATGCTGGTGCGCGACGTTTCACTAACGCGGCAGCCAGCTCGCGCGTTGTAATTGGGCCGGCAATGCGTTGCTCAGAGTAGTTGAAACGTGCTTTGTTCCGCTGTGTGAAACGGGTTACCGCGACGAGAACGGAAAGGTAAGCCACAGACATTTCAATGTTACCGATGTAAGCAAACACACATGCCGTAGATGGGCACTATGTGTCAATGCACATTGTGATCACGTTCGTGGAATTGCTAGGCCTTGTAGGCATGATTTTCTAAGAAGCAGCGCACAGAACGACACAAAACACGCACACATAGAATGAACACAAGCGCCGTTTCGCGTCCTTTTGTGTGTGCGTTTTGTGCACTGCTTCTGCGAAAATCGTGGCTCACCAAGCAGCACATCAGTACATGTTAAGCTTGTAGGCATGCTGTGGATTTTAGTATGTGCGATGCTTGTACGCGGGATGGATGACGCGGTATGGGCAATCCTGAGGGGCGTTGCAGTGGCTTCCGTACTTACCGAAAATGCAAAAGGACGTCGGCAGCTCTGCGGGAATATGGGATATTGTAGGATCTTGGCAGCGACGTTCAGGGGCACGGGGTGTGCGGAATGAAACTCGTAGCCTGTTGATGTAGTAGGCGGTGTCAGGGCATGGCGATGAAACACAAGGACAGTGATGACGCGACGTCAATGTAACAAGTATATTTTGCCGAACACAAGGCCACGGCTGAAAGTCCAGTTGTGATATTGTTCATAGGCGTGCGCAATGCACCATTAGGGGTGGGGGTGGAGGGGGGAGAGCAAGTTGCACAGCACTCTCCCCCCCCTCCCACGATTGTTCCAAGTCCGAAAGAAAAAAAAAGCTTCCAAATGGATATAAA